>VBSM01000568.1:4504622-4533604 GCA_008086735.1 Cheirogaleus medius
ACCGTAATATTTGTACCCCCATAATATGCTGAAATAAAAAAAATTTTAAAAAATCATTTACAACAGATATAGGCTGATTTGCAGATAAGAAAGGTACTTGTTCCATCTGTTCTACAAAATTCATATTCTATCTTCATGTATACTTTCCATTTTTTCAATATGCTTTTAGAAAAAGTCTGTGTTAGACTAAATTAACATCAGAGAACTGGCATGATGTTAATAGTGAAGATATTAGTATTTGCAATTATTTGGGTCTTAGAATTTGATAATTGTTATATTTTCACTAAGTAACTAGTATTGGGACGATCTGAATGAGTCCACAGGTACTAATTATTGTTATTACACAGTAATTTACCCCAGAACAATGTGGGAGTAAATTAAAATCAATTTAATTATTACTAAGGGGATTTCATCTTAAGTTAGACTGATTTAAAATCACTAGTCAGGAGAATTCAAAATGATCATTTTTCCCTTAAAAATTATATCCATGTTGTTTGTATTAACTTTAATTCATATTCTTCATGACTCAAAGGTAAACATTAATTTCACTTTAGTAATTACATGTGAAATTATTTATGCATGCAAACAAACGTGGAAGAAAATACACTAAAATATTAACATTTGCTATCCCTGGCTAGTGATATTACAGAACCCTCTAATTTTTTTCTTTGTATTTTGAAGAATTTCAAACGTTTTCAATAGTGAACAAATAAACACATTAATATTTTCTTTCAAGTACACCAGGAAATAACATGCCTGATTTCCTAACTCCCACACTTTTCCAAATATTAACTAATAAATGTTAATTACTAAATGTTAACCTGTGGATATCTTGAACCTAGTTCAATACCAAATTCCAGGATGGTCTTACTAAATGAGAAGTTTGCGACAGTAACTTACTGGTCACATCTCTTATGACTGCTGCTGGTGCCACTCTCACCTTGATAACTGAATTCCCTTTGTACCCCAATCTCCAAGGGCCAAATCCCTGTCATATCTTCGTGGGCATCCCTAATGCTGGCAACCTGACTGTTGGACTTCTGCCATTGCTTAGATGTGTAACTATAGGTAAAATAATCTTCTATGGGTCACAATTTAAAATTTATTTCCTACTATAGTAACATTAGGAAAAGTTTGAGAGCTACTTCCTGGGAAGGAGTTACTAACAACATTAGGGAGTCAAAATTGTGGCAAATATTATGCACATTTTGTGCAAATGTGCATTTTTCAGAGCAGAGGGTGTCTAATTTCATCAGATTCTCAAATGACTGCCATTCCAAAAAAGGCTAAGATGAGAGACAAAAATGTTTTTCATTTACATAGTCATATTTTAAAAGAGAGAGGGAGACAGAGAGAGAGAGAATAGATATAAGGAGAGTGAGAATGAGATTACATTTATTGAGCATTTACTAGGTGCTTAGCTCTCTATGTAAATTAACTCATATAATCCACACAACTACCTTATGAGGTAAGTACAGTAATGACCACAATAATTTCCATTTTAATAAAAGAAAAAGATATTCAAAAAACAAAGTGACTGGCAAGGTACATAGCTAGTGAGTAGTAGATCTGGAATATTAATCTATCATGTTTTCCGACTGCAAGACTTATGAGACCACTATGCCACTATTTCTCAAATTTTAGAAGTCTTGTTCTCTCTGGGGATCCACTAAGATATTTTCAAAAGTCTGAAGGTCCTCTATGAGAAATTTTAAGGTGTTTTTATTTGGATGATAATTTAGAATAAAATCAGTACATTTTGGATCATTTGGATGACCATGTTATAACTGAAACTGCCATACAATTTTATGGATTTCAGTATCCATATTTTCAGCTGTTTAGTGATAGCATTAACACCAAAAGATCACATGAAGTGATGGTGTTTAAATTTTAATGCAATGTTTTTCAAACTGAGATATCTAAATATATATTCTTGGGGGTTCTTGAGTTTTAAAATTTGAGAAATACTGTCATAATTTTCCATCATTTATTTATTATTTCATTAAACACTACAAACTTACATGTCAGATGTCTCAGAAAACAAACCAAGTAAAGAAAGTGTTTTGAACAGAAGAGTGAAATAAACTGTGTCAAATGGGGTTGATCAGTGAAATTAGATAAGGACTGGGAATTGGACAATGAATTTGGTAGCATGTAGGTTATCAGTGACCTTGATAAGACAGTTTTCACTGGAATGACAGGGAAAAAACTCCTCACTAGAATGAATTGAGGAAACAATGGTGAGGTGAGAAAATAAAAACACGTTTTCACTTGATCTTATCAAAAGGCCGAGAAGCAATAAAAACATAGAAACAACTGTTTAAAAGACTTTTGTTCTTTTTTAAAAAATAAATTTTGGCCAGGTGTAGTGGCTCATGCCTGTAATTCCAGCACTTTGGGAGGCCAAGTCAGGAGGACTGCTTGAGGCCAGGAGTTTGAGACCAGCCTGGGCAATATAATGAAACCCTCATCTCTACAAAAAAAATAAAAAATATATATTGTGTATATTTAAGGTATACATGAGGATGTTATGAAGTACATATAAATAGTAAAAAGGTTACTATAATGAAGCAAATTAAAATATTTATCATCTCGCATAGTCATATTTTTTGTTTTTGTAGCAAAAGCAGCTAAAATCTATACATTTAGTATGAATCCTATATATAGTACCATTTTATTACCTGTAGTCTTCATGTTGTGTATTATTAGAGCTCTATACTTGTTCATTCTACATATCCCCTACTTTGTATACTCTGACCTACATTTTCAGCAGTTACTTTATTAAATAAGCTTCCTGTCCCTTTCTCTCTCTTCTTCTGAAATTCCCATAATGTAAGTATTTATTTGCTTAATGGTATCCCCTAAGTCACATAGAGTGTTGCCATTTTTTTCATTTTTTATTTTTCTTTGACTGAATCATTTCAAAAGACCTACATTTAAGTTCATAGATTTTTTCTTCTGCTTGACCTAATCTGCTTTGGAAGCTCTCAGTTGCTTTTGTATTTCACTGAATTCTTCAGCTTCAAAATTTCTGATTGTGTCTTTTTTTATATCTCTTTCTTAGATTTCTCATTCACTTTATGAATTGCTTTCCTAATTTCATTGAATTGTCTATATGTACTCTCTTGTATCTTGTTAAGTTTAAGATCATTATTTTGAATTCCTTTTCATTCAATTCATAAATTTCCATTTCTTTGAGGTCAGTTACTGGAGAATTATTGTGTTACTTTGGCGGTGTCATGTTTCCTTGCTTTTTCATGTTTCTTATATCCCTGTGTTAATGTCCGCACATCTGGTGGTGCAGTCACCTCTTCCAAACTTTACAGAGTGGCTTTCATAGAAGACTTTCACCTGTAGATATGCCTAAGAGTGCCAGATGGTCAAGGGGCAGTGGCTCTGGTTCTATGTGGGTGAAGTGTTATAGTTTCTATGCAGTTTATTCAGTTGTAATAAATGTTAGCAATGACTATATATGCCTCAGTAGTCTAGGCTGCAGAAGTTTTTGGCACTTAACCAGTAGCTGCATAAGTTATTAGGACAAGGGCTTTAGGGATATTCCCTTTCTTGTCTTCCTCACAAAGGGGAGTCTTAGCTGAGGGGATCTCTCCTGTTATTGAGTTTGATAGGGCTCATAGGCGGCCACAGTGGCACAGAGAGCCCAGAAAGAGGTGCTCAGAGCAGCTATGGAGCCAGATTCTTGGGCTCAGGGTCTTGCAAAACTATTATAGTGCCTGGGACATGAGGCACAGACTTACTCTCCAAGGCATGAATGGATGTAGTTCTCTCACTAACCACAGTCTGTTGCTAGTATTTAGCTGTGTTTCTGACCCTGGGTGGGTGGGTAGGGCACAGAACTGCCAGGGTTCTGGGGAATAACAGGTGCTCCAGAGGCTCATACCCAATCATCAAGACACAGATGCAATTCAGAACCCATATCTAACAGGGCAGAACAACAGTTTAGACTCTGGGAGATGAGGTACCAGCAGCGGTGATTCTGAACTCTGGGATGATGGGACACAGCAGTAGCTCAGGCTCTGTGAGGCCGGTACAGTAATAGCAAAAATCCAGGAATGGAAATATGCCGCTGGGGCTTGGGCCCTAGGGGGCAGAAAGCAGTGCAGTGACAACACCACTCTTTTGAGAGGTGGGGTACCTTGGCTGCACAGAATTCAAGGAACTAGTCCAGTTTCAGGTAGGTGGGGCACATGGCTGTTTGACTTGAAGGATGAGGTGGCACAGCTCAGCCAAGGCTCTGATTCCCTGAGGCACAACACACCATTTATGCTCAACTCCAGAAAATGCCACAGGCCTGAGATTCCTGGGGGGGGGGGCAGTGTGCTGCCTTGGATATGGTGCTGGGGGTGTGACTACTCTAGTAGTTTGAGGCTCTGTGTCTCTGGCAGTGGGGCACTACCTTTAGCTCAGCCCTAAAGGCAGGGTGCACAGGAGACTGGGATGGGGGAATGCAGCAGCTCTGAAGTAGTTTGGCCCTACAGGGTAGTGAGTAGCAGCAGTTCTGCTTGGGGATGGCTGGCACATGACTGGGTGTGCATGGTACAATGGTGGCTGAGCCCGAGGAAAGGAGGGATGTAATAGCTCCTCACCCCTGGAGTAGGACACACTCTAGCAGTGGCTACGGTTCCAAATTGGCATGGGATAGTAGCAGCATGGGCCATCAGGTGGTGAGGGAAGCATCAGCTCCTTCTCTGTGGGTAGCTCAGTGTGTGGACTCTGGGGAGCTCTCTCAGCTGAGCTTAGGGGCTGTGAGGACTGCAGGGGTCACCAGTAGCAAAGACTGAAGGTTTCCATGGTGGTGATGGGAGCTGTGAGTCCTCTTGCTTACCTTTTTCCTGCAGGAAGAACTCTCTCCTGTTTTGAGATGATCCTGACTGGGGAAATGGGGTGGCAAAGGCAAGATGTTTTCTTTTCTTCTTTATGTGGCCATCCTGGGTTTCTGTACTCTACAGGATTTCTGCTGCTTCTTTGCTGTTCCCTTGTGCTCTCCTTTTGTTATGTTGGTAGCAACATAGTTGTTTAGTCATTGTTTTGGGTGTTTTTATTGGGGACAGAATGCTAGGAACTTCTAGCCAACCATCTTGCTCAAGTATTTTCTTATGAGCAGAGAAATGGGAAAGTTAGCTGAAGAGATACATGAGAACTAGAGAGTAGTTTTTATAGATGAGAGATATTAAAATATGCCTGTATAATGATAGGAATGGTCAATAGAAATGTATAAATTGATGATACAGGAAATATAGCAGATAATTGTCAAAGTAAAGCCCTTGAACAGGCATAGGGATGTGATTCTGGTGCCAAATAGAGCTATTGACCTTATATTAGGATCAGGAATTTCAATAATAAACCAACTAACATTTATTCCATATATACTATGTGCCAGAAACTATTTTAAATGTCATTAACTCATTTTATTCTCATGACAACTCTATGAGGGAAGAACTATTGTTCCATTTTTCATATGAGAAAACTGAGGCACAGAGGACTGGTGCTTGGTTTGCATATTAAAGAGCTAGAGCAGGATAGAGAAAAATGATAGAGGTAAAAGTATTACATTAGGGCAAATGATTCTTGAGTATTTTTGTGGATTGGATATGAGCTATATGGAAGGGTTAGCAGAAGATCACCTTGTGTGTCTTAAGTAGGGTTGCCTGGTGGGGCAGATGTGAGAATTTCAGTGGCAAGACCTAAAAGCGAATGTGAGAATCATATGAACTAAGGAATGAATCACCAGCCACCAATGCGGATATATATGCCAAAACTAATCAAGAGTATATTCTCTCCTACAGGAGAGATGTTCTAAAAATTCCAAGAGAGCTTTCATGAGAGAGAGTTAACTTTAAATATCAGTTGGATTCAGAGAATGCAAAGCCAGTCGAGGATAAAACCAGTCCAAATGAGACTCTCTTATCATCATAACTACCTCTTCTTCCAATCTCTGTGACCCTTGAGTGGTCAGAAATTTGCTAGCAAACAAGGACTTGGCAGGGCAGGAGATGGAAATGGCGATAAGAACAAAATGGAGAAATAGAAAATAAGTCAGCTATACGTTTTTCCCATTGAAGACTTTCACCTTGAAGTAAGCTCAAGCTGGGGACGGACAGATTTCAATAATTCAAGCTCAGAGTTAAATTAGTATTATATACTGAGTATTCTCATTTTTCAATGAACTAAATTTGTGACTTAAAGTCACCACCGAACTGTCTGTTACCAGAGGAGGATTATAAAAGCTTGAGACCTGTTAGAATATTTTTTAAGGGTAGAGGAAGATTACCTCCACTAAATAAATATTAAAGGGACAGTGAAAATCAAAATAATAGAAATAATAATAAAGCTATGTTTTGATTGTATCATGAGTTACGCTTACTCACTGCTTAGTAACTCACACTGTTACTAAACCAAACAAATTTACATGTTATCTGCAAACTACAGAACAAACCCCCCAAATTTGAATACCAACATGTTTGAAATTAAATCGGATATACAACTGACTACCTCGGTAAGGGTTCATTTGAATTCTGCTTGCTTATTTTGTTGTGTACCCAAATATTTCAATTCTTCCACTGTTTTTCTCTAAAGCACAGCAGAAACTGTCTCATCTGATGCAGTCAGAGAGAGGATCAATAAATAGTTAGTAAACGCTTTGAAAAATTGAGTTAGAGCGGGAAATAATGAAAATAAAATGCCTTAAATATTTTATTTCAACTTAAAACATATAAATTCACATTAAATAAATAACCTATTGTTCTAGCACCAAGATCTTTTCCTTGAGTATGTATCCTGAAGGAGGTCCATGTTAATTTTTTTACATATACTATATCTATTCTAGTTTAAATTTCCTTAAAGTGAATCAAGAAATTGAAGATATTTGCTAAGTAATCTGAGTGCAGAATCCTATAATGATTATTTTCCAATCATTTGCATTTCTATCACCCATACCTAATTAGAGAGCAAATATATTTATTGACATTTAATAAGCATTTTGAAAGTTTTAAATTAGTTTACATAGAAACTTCTTTCTGCCCTTATTTCATCAGTTTACATAATATTTAAGTAAATTATATAATTATATGTACATATATATTATGTATAAATTATATAATTGCAACAAGAGTAAACGGTATAAACATGTTTAAAACAAGCACAGTTGACTCTTAGTAAGCATGCAACTCAACTAGTGAGAACAGACATACTCAAGCATTCTAGAGCTGTGTTGTATAATATGGTAACGTATGGCAATATAAGTTTAAATCGAATTAAATTAAAAATTCAGTTATTCAGTCAAACCAGCCACATTTCAAGTGCCCAATAACAACATGTGACTAGTGGCTTTTGTATTGGACAGGATAAGTATAGAACATTTCCATCATCACAGAAAGTTGTTAGACTTCTCTCTTCTGTAGAATAATCAAAAGCTGTGTACTTTCACTGTGCTATAGATATCATTTTAAATATTTTATAGAGTGAATAAGGATCATTAATTAATCAGGCAAGTTGGTTAAGTAAAAGTTGTTAAAACTTCTAATCTACTATGATTCTTGTCAAGACATTAAATCTACTTTGTCAAAAAGTATTGAAATAGTACTACATAGTGGCAACTTAATAGTAAACACAAATACAAATGGGGACACTGAACTTTCCTACTATTACTCAGTTTAAAATACGTTTCTAGATTTTCCTTTAAATAATCTCATAAAGAAGTTACAGAGCCTATTAGTATGCCTGCAGAGCTCCAGAGTTTTGAGATCAAGGAAGAATTGTCCAAGTGATAGAGAGTCACTGAAGAGTTTTAATCTGGGGAATAACATGGTCAGGTTTGCATTGGATGAGGAAAACACAAGAAGCAATAGAAAATTCTGAAAATGATAAATGTAAGAAAGAAGATACATTTGAGAAATATTTTTCATGTGAAAATAGCAGTTTTAGATGTGAAAAGTAACAAAAAGAGAAGAATTGCAAATGAATCTTAGGCTTGAAATTTGAGTGATAGAGTGGATAATTTATAAGAAACAAAATACAAAAGAAAGGAAAATACGTTCAGGAAACTTGTGAAAAAATAGTTCAGATGATAAATCTCCATGATTGCCTAAGATAATATGAGAAAAAAAAAGAAATCAAATTATTGCTTATAATTGCAAAAATAATGGAACAAATGAAGGACTCTTTGAATTCAAAAAGCAGATTTTTAAGGAAGTAAGATCATGAGAGAACTGGTAGAAGAGGAGGTGTGGATATAGTGGAATACTAAAGTTTAACTTTTCTAAAATGGAGCAGTTATAATATATAGGGTATGGCCATGTGGATGAAGTGATTAAAGTGGGGTGGTTCATCTAAACCACAAGGGCACAAACATACTCAATATGAAAGGATGGGAAAACATTTCAGGCAAATGGAAATAAAAAGAGACTAAGTGTAGCCATTCTCATATCAGATAAAATTGGCTTTAAGCCAACAAAAGGAAAGAAAGGCAAAGAGGGCCATTATGTGATGGTAAACAGAGAAATTGAACAAGAAGACATAATAATCCTAAATATATATGTGCCCCAAACAGAAGCTCCTAGATACATAAAGCAAATTTTACTAGAGCTAAGCAAAGAAATAAATAGCACCATCATAATTGCTGGGGACCTCAACACCCGACTTCTAGAGCTTGACAAATCATCAAAGTAGAAAATTAATAAAGACTCAATGGACTTAAACCAAACTCTAAATCAAATGGACCTAACAGATATTTACAGAACATTCCACCAAAAAACCACAGAATGCACATACTTCTCAGCAGAAAATGGAACATTCTCCAAGACTGATCATATCTTAGGCCACAAAACAGATCTCAACAAATTCAAAAAAAATTGAAATGATATGATATACCTTCTCAGTCCATCAGGGATAAAAACTAAACTCATTAATAAAACTAAAAAGCAATAACAAGAGAAACACTCAAACCTACACAAAGTCAGAGAAATTAGACAAGCTGATGCTGAATAATTATTAGATCAATAATGAAATTAATCATGATTGAGGATCTGCCTCGAGGGGGGAGGGGGGCATGGGCAATATACATAACCGTAATATTTGTACCCCCATAATATGCTGAAATAATAAAAAAATAATGAAATTAAGATGGAGATAAAAAAATTATTTCAACTGAATGACAAAGGGGCACAAATATCAAAATCTATGGGGCACAGCCAAAGCATTCCTCAGGGGAAAAATTCATAGCATTAAATGCCTACACCAAAAAGACAGAAAGATAACAAATTAACAATCTAATTTCACACCTCAAGGAACTAGAAAAAGAAGAGAAAACCAAATTCAAAGCCAGCAGAAGAAAAGAAATAAGAAAAGTCAGAGCACAACTAAATGAATCAGAAAACAATAAAACAATACATAGGATTAATGAGACAAAAAGTTGGTTCTTTGAAAAGATAAACAAAATCACGAGACCTCTCACTAGATTAAGCAGGAATACCAGAGAAAAGACCGAAATAAGTTCAATCAGAAATGAAAAAGTGACATTACAAATGATGCCACAGAAACATAAAACATCATTCACGAAAACTATGTAAATGTCTATGTGCATAAAGTAGAGAGTATAGAGGAAATGGGTAAGTTCCAGGAAAGACAACCTCCCAAGACTCAACCATAAAGAAATAGAACTCCTGAACATACCAATTATAAACAGTGAGATCAAAACAGTAATAAAAGCCTATCAATAAAAAAGAAATCCCTAGACCAGATGGATTCACAGCCAAATTTTGTCAGCCCTACAAAGAAGACCTGGTACCCATAAGACAGAAATTATTCCATAATATTGAGAAGGAGTGAATCCTCCCTGACTCATTTTACAAAGCCAGTATCACCATGATGCCAAAGCCAGGAAAGGATGGAAGAACAAGAAAAAAAAAAAAAAAAAAACAACTATAGAACAATATCCCTTAAAAATATAGATGCAAAGATCCTCAATAAAATACTAGCAAACAGAATTCAGTAACACATCAAAAAATAATCCACTAGGACTAAGTGAGCTTCATCCCATGGATGCAAGTATGCTTTAACATATGTAAATCAAGAAATGTGACTTACCACATAAAGAAAAGCAAAAACAAAGACCATATGATCATCTCAATAGAAGCAGAAAAACATTGACAGAATCCAGCACCTTTCATGATAAAAACCCTCAACAAACTAGATATAGAAGAAACATATCTCAGAATTATAAAAGGCATAGATGACAAACCCACAGCCAATATCATACTGAATGGGGACAAGTTAAAATAATTCCTGCTAAGAACTGGAATAATACATGGATGCTGACTGTCACCAGTTCTATTCAAAATAGTCCTAGAATTCCTAGCTAGAGCAATCAGGCAAGAGAAAGAAATAAAGGGTATTCAAATCAGGAAAGAGTAGGTCAAGCTATCACTCTTCATTGATGATATGATCATTTATCTAGAAAACCCCAAAGATTCCACAAGAATCTCTTGGAATTGATGAATTCAGCAAAGTCTCAAGATAAAATATTAATGTACAGAAATCAGTAACATTTCTATATACCAGTAACAGTCAAGCCAAAAGTCAAATCAAAGACTCTATACTATTCACAATAGCCACAAAGAAAACAAAAAATACCTAGGAATATACTTAACCAAGGAGATGAAATATCTCTACAAGGAGAACTGTGAAAATCTGAAGAAAGAAATTGCAGAGGATACAGACAAATGGAAAAACCTATCATGCTTGAGTATAGGTAGAAACAAAATTGTTAAAATGCCCATGCTACCCAAAGTGATTTTCAAATTCAATGTAATCCCCACCAAATTACCAATATAATTCTTCACAGATCTAAAAACAAATAATTCTATGCTTTGTTTGGAACTAGAAAAGAGTCTGGACAGCCAAAGCAATCTTAAGCAAAAATAACAAATCTGGAAGCATCACATTACCAGACTTCAAACTATACTACAAGACTATAGTAATCAAAAAAGAATGAAATTGGAACAAAAATATAGACATAGACCAATGGAGCAGAACAGAGAACTTGGATATAAAACCATCCACCTATAACCAGTTGATCTTTGACAAAGCAGACAACAATGTACAATGGGGAAAAAAGGCCCATTCAAAAAATGGTGCTAGGAAAATTGGACAGCCACATGCAGAAGAAAGAAATGGTACCCCTATCTCTCATCATTCACAAAAATTAATTCAGGATGGATAAAAGACTTAGATCTAAGATATGAAACCATGAGGAAAAAATGTAGGAAAAACTCTTCTAGATATCATCCTAGGCAAAGAATTTGTGACTAAGACTCCAATGGCAATCATGGCAACAACAAAAATTAATAAATGGGATTTGTTTAAGTTAAAAAGCTTCTGCACAACTAAGGAAACCTATCAACAGATTAAATAGACAGCCTACAGAATGGGAGAAAATATTCACTAGCTACACATCCAATAAAGGGCTAATAACCAGAACTTACAAAGAACTCAAACAAATCAGCAAGAGAAAAACAAATAACCCTATTAAAAATGGGAAAAAGACATGAACATAAGCTTCTCAAAAGAAGATAGGCAAATGAACAGTAAACACATGAAAAAATGCTCAATGTCATTAATCACTAGGCTAATGCAAATTAAAAACACAATGAGATATGACCTTACCCCAGTCAGAATACCATTTATTAAAAAGTTCATAAACAATTGATGGTGGCATGGATGCAGAGAGAAAGGAACACTTATACACTGTTGGTGGGACTGCAAATTAGTACAACCCTTATGGAAATCAGTATGGAAATTCTCAAAGAACTAAAAGTAGACCTACTATTCAATACAGCAATCCCACTTGTGAGTATCTACCGAAAGCAAAAGAAGGCTTTTGATCAGAAAGACACATATACTCAAATGTTTATTGTAGCACAATTCACAATTACAAAGATGTGGAATCAACCCAAGTGCCCATAAATTCATGAGTGGATTAATAAAATGTGGTGTATTTATACTATGAAGTACTACGCAACCATAATGATGATGAATTAATACCTTTTGCAACAATCTAGATGGAAGTGGAGGTCATTCTCCTGAGTGAAGTATCTCAAGAATGGAACAACAAACAACACAAGTACTCATTATTAAATTGGAACTAAGCAATGAGCACAGGAGTATACAGAGGGAAGTAGAACCCATGAGAAATCAACTAGGGAGGAGAAGGGAGGAGAAGAGAGGGTACAATGAACACTATTTGGCTGATGGCCACATTTACAGCCAGGACTCAAGCATTACAAAAGTGATCCATATAACCTAAAAAATTTGTACTCCATTAATATTTTGAAATAAAACACAAAGTGAAGTGGCAAATATCCAGTAATTGGAAGTCTGGATTTGTAGGTGGTCCCCCTGCACAGATGTTTAAATAACAATAATAATAATAAAATGTGAGCTGTCATACATTGAGCATTTCCTATGGACCAGACATTTTGCTATGTTGTCTTATTTTATTCTTCCAGGAATCTTGTAAGATACTTTCACTATCCCAATTTACATATGAGGATACTGAGAATCAGACAGGTTAAATCTCTTGCCAAATTTTATAATATTAACAAGTATTTAAATCTGGATGTAAATCAGGTCTGTTAAAGTCTAAAATTTATACTCTTTCCAGTATATCACGGTGTCACTCATGAAGTAAGATTGTGAGGTTATTACAAAAGTTACAAAAGAGAAAAAGAATGTAGCTAGATTTGAGTCATTAATTTACTAATAACAGGATGAAATATTGAAACTTACTATATGATGGTACTCTTTATATGAATTTTTCATCAAACGTTTACAATTTCAAGAGAATGGTATCATTCTCATATTACTGTTTTATAAATGAAGAGACTGAGTGAGAGAACAGTCATGGGCCTTGCTTTAGCTTGTACAACTAGTAAATAATAATAGGAGGGATTTATTTATTTTTTTTCTTTTATTTTATTTCATTTTATAAAGGGGGTACAGATACTTTTAGGGTTACATATATTGCCCCTGCCAACCATACCCCCCCCACTGTGCTAGAGCTTCAAGCATGTCAACTCCCTGGTGGTGCGCATCACACCCATTTTGTAAGTATACACTTTTCCCCTCTCCCCCACCTGCCCACTACAGGATAAAGTTTTGGGGTTTTTTGGACATTTTGGTTACATTGTATTTCTTTGCCTCTCCCTAAGAAGGGTTAGAGGTATTCCCTTCCCCCCAACAATGCTCGCCATATCCCAAGGATGTGGGTCTCGCCCCTACCCACCCGATGCCCTGGTGAGTACTACCACCATTTAAGCACCATAGTTTTAATCAGTCAGAAGCAATTTGATGGTGAGTAGACGTGGAGCCCATTTTCCTGGTCTTCTGTTGCCTCACTTTGGATAACAGGCTTAAGCTTAATCCAGGATAGCATAAACGGTGCTAATTCACTGTCGTTTCTTAGAATTGAGTAATATTCCAATGTGAGCATATACCAAATTTTAATTATCCATTCCTGAATTGACAGGCACTGGATTGTTTCCCAGATCTTGCAATAGTGAATTGTGCTGAAATAAATATTCAGGTGCAGATGTCTTTATAATAGAATGACTTATGCTCTTTTGGGTAGATGCCCAACAATGCTATCGCAGGGTCGAATGGTATTTCTATTTCTAGCTGTTTGAGGTATCTCCAAATTCTTTTCCACAAAGGCTGCACTAACATGCAGTCCCACCAGCAGTGTAAGAGTGTTCCTGTCTCTCCCCATCCTCACCAGCATTTGTTGTTTTGGGATTTTTCGATACAGGCCATTCTCACTGGGGTTAGGTGGTATCACATTGTGGTTTTGATTTGCATATCTTTGATGATTAGAGATGCTGAGCATTTTTTTTACATGTTTGCAGGCCATTATTCTGTCTTCTTTGGAGAAGTTTCTGTTCATTTCCATTGCCCATTTCTTAATGGGGTTGTTTGATTTTTTCTTGTTAATCCTTTTAAGTTCTAGATAGATTCTGGTTATTAGACCTTTATCAGAAGTGTAGAGAGCAAATATTATCTCCCATTCTGTGGGTTGTCTATTTGCTCTAATGATAGTTTCCTTGGCTGTGCAGAAAATTTTTAATTTGATGAGATCCCATTTCTTTATTTTTGCTGCTGCAGCAATTGCCTTGGGGGTCTTCCTCAAAAATTCTTTGCCTAGACCAATGTCTGATAGGGTTTTCCCAACATCTTCTTCTAGGATTTTAAGGTTTCATGCCTTAGGTTTAAATTTTTAGCCATCTTGAGTAAATTTTTGTGAGAGGTGAGAGGTAGGGATCCTGGTTCAATCTTCTGCATGTAGCTAACCAGTTTTCCCAGCACCATTTATTGAAGAGAGATTCTCTTCCCCATTGTATATATTTGTCTGGTTTATCAAAGATTAGGTTAGCATATACTGATGGTTTCATCTCTGGTATCTCAGATCTATTCCAGATATCGATGCTTCTGTTCTTGTGCCAACCCCAGGCTGATTTAACTATTATTGCTTTATAGTACAGCTTGAAGTCAAGAAGACTGATGCCTCCCAGTTTGTTCTTTTTAATTAAAATTGCTTTGGCTATACGAGGTTTTTTCTGGTTCCATACAAAGTGAAGAATTATTTTTTCTAGTTCTGTAAAGAATTCTGGTGGTAATTTGATGGGGATTGCATTAATTCTGTAGATCGCTTTCGGTAATATTGACAGTTTAACAATATTGATTCTACCAATCCATGAACAAGGTAGATTTTTCCATCTGTTTAAATCAGCTGCAATTCTTTTTTGTGTGTTTTGTAGTTCTCCTTGCATAAATCTTTCGTATCTTTCGTTAAGTATACTCCTAAATATTTCATTTTCTTTGGGGCTATGGTAAAGGGTATTGTGTTTTTGATTTGAGTTTCTGCTTGATGGTTCTGGGCATATATGAATGCTTCTGATTTGTGTATATTGATTTTATAGCCTGAAACTTTACCAAATTCATTTATTAAATCTAGGAATCTCTTGGATGAGTCTATGGGGTTTTCTATGTATAATGTCTTATCATCGGCGAAGAGTGAGAGTTTGATCTATCTGCCCCCAGTTGGATCCCCTTAATGCCCCTCTCTTGCCTGATTGCTATAGCTGGGACTTCAAGCTATGTTGAATAGAAGAGGGAATAGCAGACATCCATGTCTAGTTGCACTTTGAAGAGGGAATGATTTCAATTTTTCCCCATTTAGAATGATATTAGCAGTGGGTTTGTCATAGATGGATTTGATAATTTTAAGGTATGTGCCATCTATGCCTATTTTGTTAAGAGTTTTTATCCTAAAGTTGTGTTGGACTTTGTCAAATGCTTTTTCTGCATCTATCGAAAGAATCATATGGTTTTGTTCTTGATTTTATTTATGAAGTGAATTGCATTTATAGACTTGCGTATGTTGAACCAGCCTTGCATCCCTGGAATAAACCCCACCTGGTTGTGGTGAATTATTTTTTTGATGTGCTGCTGAATTCTATTTGCTAAAATTTTATTCAGGATTTTTGCATCTATATTCATGAGGGATATTGGTCTGTAATTTTCTCTTTTTGTTACATCCTTTCCTGGCTTTTGTATTAAGGTGCTATTGGCTTCGTAGACTGAGTTAGAAAGGATACCATCCTTTGAAATGGTATGGAGTAGTTTCTGTAGTATAGGTATGATTTCATGTTTGTATGTTTGGTAGAACTCTGAAGTATAGCCATCTGGTCCAGGACTTTTCCGTTTGGGGAGGTTTTTAATTACTGCTTCAATTTCAGAGCTTGAGATTGGTCTATTCAGGAATTCTGTTACCTCCTGGGTGAACTTAGGGAGGTTGTATGAATCAAGGAATTTGTCCATTTCGTCTTTATTCTCTAAAGGGAAGTTCCAACAAGAAGACCTAACAATTCTTATTATCTATGCTCCCAATACAGGAGCACCCAATTACATAAAGCAAACATTATCTAATCTAAACACCATGTTACACAACACTGCCATAGTAGCAGGAGACTTCAACACTCCACTGAATGATCTGGATAGATCCTCCAAACATAAAATAAGCAAAGATATAATGGAACTGAACAGAGCCCTTGATCAAAAAGGTATGACAGATCTCTATAGAACATTCCATCCAAATAAAGTTGAGTTTATATTCTTCTCAGCATCCAATGGATCCTTGTCCAAAATGATCACATCCTGGGCTGCAAATCAGATCTCAAAAAAATCAAGAAATAGAAATTATACCCTGTATCTTTTCCGACCATAGTGGCATAAAATTGCAGTTCAATTCCTATAGTAGCACTCAACACCCCACAATATCATGGAAACTAAACAATCTATTACTAAAAAATTATTTAGTCCAGGAAGAAATTCAGAGGGAAATCAAGAGTTTCTTCGAACAAAATGATAACAGTGATACTTGTTACCAAAACTTGTGGGATACAGCAAAAGCTTACCTGAGAGGAAGATTAATAGCAATCAACGCTCACATCCAAAATACAGAAAGTTTAGATACTAACAACCTAACAAATAGGATCAAAGAATTGGAAAAAGAAGAGCAAACAATTTCCAGTCCCAGTAGAAGAAAAGAAATAACGAAGATGAAAGCAGAACTTGATGAAAGGGAGAAGAAGAAAACTATACTACAGATTAACAAAACCAGAAGCTGTTTTTTTAAAAAGATAAACAAAATTGATGGCCCTCTTGCTAGATTGACAAAGACTCAAAGGGAAAGAACTCTAATAAACTCAATAAGAAATGAGAAAGGAGAGATCACAACAGACACTAAAGTAATACAAAACATTATATTTGATTACTATAAAAATCTATATGCCCCCCCAAACTACAGAATATTCTGTCCATTTTTTATAGTCAGGAAATGACAGGGCAAACAAGAGCAGCCCCAGCTCTTTGTACAACACTAAAACTCTGAGTGTTTCATTAATTAAGGAGCAAGAACATTATTTTTTAAAGCACCTATAGAGGGTTAGTTGGTCATATATAATCCACTTCTAAGAGGTGTCCTTTAATATCTATTGACATATTTATGTTGAGTACTTTTATTTACAATAAATTTATAATTATATTTCCCTCATAACTTTGCCTCCCCATTGTGTTTTCCATTCTTCATTCAGAACAAGATTTCTAAAATACTGTGTATCCTGTCATTCCATTTTAAAATCATCACTGAATGCTCCACTTTGCCTGGGGGGGGGCAAAATGGTTTCTTTATTGTAGCGTGACAGTCCAGAGCCTCTTTGATTGGCTGCTAACCTGCATTTCCAACCCAGAGCCAGCTCACCCCTCCATCTGCTACCGGGGTTCCTTTCCTGTCTTTTCCTGGGTAGATGCCTAATAATGCTATTGCAGGGTCAAATGGTATTTCTATTTCTAGCTGTTTGTGGTATCTCCAAATTCTTTTCCACAAAGGTTGCACTAATTTTCAGTCCCACCAACAGTGTAAGAGTGTTACTGTCCCTCCACATCCTCGCCAGCATTTGTTGTTTTGGGATTTTTTGATACATGCCATTCTCGCTGGGGTTAGGTGGTATCTCTTTGCGGTTTTGATTTGCATTTCTCTGATTTTGGAAAACTAGAGCAATTTAACAATTTTGTCTTTATAGAAATAGCCATGTCTGCAATTTTCTTTTTTTGTTGCATCCTTTCCTGGTTTTGCAATCAAGGTGATATTGGCTTCATAGAATGAGTTAGGAAGGATACCATCCTTCTCAATGGTGTGAAATAGTTTCTGTACTATAGGTATGAGTTCGTCTTTTTATGTTTGGTAGAACTCTGAAGTGTAGCCATCTGGCCCAGGACTTTTCCGTTTGTGGAGGTTTTTAACTACTGCTTCAATTTCTGAGCTTGAGATTAGTCTGTTCAAGAATGCTATTACCTCCTGGGTGAACTTAGGGAGGTGTATGAATCCAGGAATCTGTCCGTTTCATCTTCATTCTGTAATTTTTGGGCATATAGATTTCTGTAGTAGTTGAACATAATGTTTTGTATTTCTGTGATGTCTGTTGTGACCTCTCCTCTTTCATTTCTCCTTGAGTTTATTACAGTCCTTTCCCTTTGAGATTTTGTCAGCCTAGCCAGAGGGCCATCAATTTTGTTGATCTTTTCGAAAAAACAGCTTCTGGTTTTGTTGATCTTCCATATAATTTTCTTGTTCTCCATTTCATTTAGTTGTGCTTTGATCTTAGTTATTTCTTTTCTTCTGCTAGGATTGGAATTAGTTTGCTCTTCTTTTTCCAATTCCTTGAGTCTGTTCATTAGGTTATCGGTATCTAATCTTTCTGTTTTTTGGATCTGAGCATTTATTGCAATTAATTTTCCTCTCAGATATGCTTTTGCTGTATCCCACAAGTTTTGGTAAGAGATAGCTCCATTGTCATTTTGTTCAAAGAACCTCTTGATTTCCCTCTGAATTTCTTCCTTGACCCAGAAGTTATTCAACAGTAGATTGTTTAGTTTCCATGACTTTGTGAGTGGTGTGTTTTTCTGTTATAATTGAACTCTAACTTTATACCGTTATGGTCAGAGAAGACACATGGTATTATTTTTATATTCTTGAATTTTTTGAGATCTGCTTTGCGGCCTAGTATGTGATCAATATTGGAGAAGGATCCATGGGCCGCTGAGAAGAATGTAAATTCAGGTTTATTTGGGTGGAATGTTCTATAGAGATCTGTCAGTCCTTTTTGGTCAAGAGCTTTGTTTAAGTCCCTTATTTCTTTATTTAATTTCTATTTGGAGGATCTATCCAGTTCATTTATTGGCGTGTTGAAGTCCCCTGCTACTATGGCAGTATTGTTTAACATAGTATTTAGTTCAGACAATGTTTGCTTTATGTAATTTAGTGCTCCTGCATTGGGAGCATAAATATTAAGGATTATTAAATCTTCTTGTTGGATCTTCCCTTTCACCATTATAAAGTGGCCGTCTTTATCCTTTTTTACTTCTGCTTTTTAAAGCTTATGTTATCTGCAAATAGTATAGCTACCCCAGCTTTCTTTTGACTTCTGTTTGACTGGATGATAGATTTCCATCCCTCAACCTTTAGCCAGAAGGCATCTTTGTGGGTTTGATGTGTTTTCTGTAGACAGCAGATACTAGGCTTGTGGCTTTTTATCCACTCTGCCAGTCTATGTCTCTTCAGAGGACAGTTTAAGCCATTTACATTTATTGAGAGGATTGAAATTGGAGGGAATGTGAGAGAGTGCTGCATGGTTAAATATAAAAGGATATCTCCATTTTAGTGGCTGTGAGAAATTGGAGTTTGTGGTAGCACCAATTTTCATGCTTATATGAGTTTCTCCAGTGGCTCTGAGAGTAGGACCAAGGAAGGGAAAAAAACTGAATTGATCCAGATTAAGTTTTTTTTTTTTTTTTGCCTAGATTAGGTCTTGATCAAGGGTAGCCTTAGAAGAAAGATGAAGAGGAAAAGAAGTTGAAGGAGCTGGTAAGAAAGTGGTTGACTTCATACACTATGGGGTCTAGTTTCATCTATTCCCCTACTTCCACACCTACCTTTGATTATTTTGAAGCAAATCTCAGAATTATATATCACTTGTAAATATTTCATTATTTTCCTCTAAAAGGTAAGAACTATATTTAACATACAAAATAACATATTATTGGCATATCTAAAAAATTAATGACTCCTTAAAATCGCCAAATGTCCAGTGTCAAATTTCCAGTTATCTTATAAATATCATCCTATACTTTTAGCTGTTTGTTTGAATCAGGATTAAAATAAAGTACATACATTGGCATTGGTTGATATATCACTTGTCCCTTTTAAATGGTAGATTTCTGCTCCATTTCTTCTTTTCTTTTCATAATATATTTATTGAAGATTAGGTAATTTGTTTCATAGAATTTCCTAAGGTCTGGATTTTGATGATTTCATCTCACAAGTGTCATTTAAAATGTTATTCTTCCCTCTGCATTTCCAGTAAATAGGTAGTTGGATCCAAAGTCTTGATCAGATTCAGGTATGATTTTTTTCAGTAGGGGCAGGAATATTTCATAGGTGATACTGCATTCTTCCACCATAGCATACATTACATGTCTCTGGCTGTCTCTTTTTGAGGTTTAGTAACTGTTGATGTTAAATGTCTAGATACATTAATTAGTTAGAGTTGCAAAATGGTGATATCTAATTGTAACATTCCTTTTCTATTTATTATTTGGACTACTTCTATGAAGAGAAACTTCATCTCATCTAGTATATTGTTATCCTGAGATACATTTTATTGAGGAGAGGCAGGGCAAATCTTGATTCTTTCTCTGTACCAACTTTTGAAATGGGGTTGTTTACTAGCACCTTCTAATGGTGATCAATTCATTTTTTTAAACTTTCATTATGATCCAATTGATTGATGTGTTTCAGTCCATGACAGTTATTATCCTTATGGGTACTCAAATTGTCCCTCTTTGACCTGTGGGAGTCTATTCAAGTTGGCTTGTGAGTCCTTTTGCCGCAGCCCCCGGTAATCTAATAATAGCTTCCTTATTTCTGGTATGACAAAATGTTCCAGAGTCATCTTGTACATTTTCTGCCCCAAACCTTGAATTTCTCCAAGTAACACTGCTTCATTTCAGAAGTAATGTTTTTTTCAAGACCACAATCTGAGTACTAGGAGTGCTTCTTGTTCCTGGGTTGCTCATTATTTCTGGGTATTTTCAGTATACAGAGTTGGGATTTATTTTAAAGATGAAATACTTCATGAGTTTATACTGATACTTAAAATTCAAATCCCAGACCACAAGTTTTAAATTAACCTCTTTGATCTTACATGTGTATCTATTTTCTCTACCGGGGTTATGAATCCCAGTTCTCAATGTCACCAGGAATGGCAGAATTAAGAGCTGTTTGCATTTCTTTTCCTGTGACCTGACTGTTGATTTATTTAGTTCATATTTTTAAGGGTGGTTGTTCTTTCTCCCCATTTGTAAAAGCACTTTTCTATATTAGAAATGTAGCACCTCTGTGGTATGAATTGAAATTTTTTTCCAATTTTGCCATCTGTCTTTTTTTGTTTGTTTGCTTATAGAGTGCCTTTTGTCATGCAAATTAAAAATACATGATAAAATGTATCTATCATTTCTCTTATTTCATCTGGATTTCAACTCATGGATAGGAAAGTTTTTTTCACTTTCAAATTATAATGCAATTTACCCATATTTCTTCTAATATATGTATGGTTTCAGATTTTACACTTAAGCCTTTCTTTGCCTTATTGCATAGTTTGAGGAAGATATCCAATTTTTTCTTTCCCTCACAAGGTTTTACAGTTATCCTTATGCCAAATATTAGTAAGCCTATATTTTCTTTACTGACTTGATCTGTGACCTGAAGCAGAAGCCATAGGTGCCCTGTCTATATCCTCTTTCCCTTGCTACTTTAGCACATGCCTACAGGACTTCCAATTACCACTAATTGCCTTTCTTTACCTGAGAGGTTTTTTCTGGGTACAAGAACCCACTTTGCCCACACATGGCAGGCTAAAAGTACTTGGAAATTAACACCCCACAATCAATGACTAATAAAAGTCACTGACAAAATAAGCCTTAGGAGGGATAACTGAGGCACATGTTCTTCCCACAATTACCTAGCAGAAATAAGCTCTAGATATACACAGGTAATTTGCTTGATAACAAACCACTTATTGGCTGCCTTCACTTGCCTTTTTCACTTTCCCACTCCCTTATTGTTATTTCCTAGGATCACTGTGCAGATAAACTCTACTTTAAATCCTTGTCTCAGGATCTCCTTCTGGAGGATCCTGAACTAAGACACTTTCTTTATCATATACTAAATTTGCATATTGTAATTGCATTTTCTACTGTGTTCCATTAATCTGTTTATTCATGCTCCAATACCACATTGTTTTAATTATAGAGGCTTTATAGTGAATGTTAATATCTGGCATCAACAGCTCCTTCTTGCTTTATGGTCTCAGGGTTTAGCTAGCTATGCTTGATTGTTTGGTCTTCTCTATGAACTTTGTAATTATCTTATCTAGCTTCAGAAAAAATAAGCCTTATAGCATTTCCATTGAGATTGCATTAAATTAATGATTTATAGGGCTAACTGAAATTATTATGATTTCCTTTCTTCCTATCTGTATTAGTCAGTTCAGGCTGCTATAAAAACATATCATACACTGGGTGGCATAAACAGATATTTATTTCTCACAGTTCCGCAGGCTGGGACTTCCAAAATCATAGTACCAGCTGATTCAGTTACCAATGAGGGCCCTCTTTCTGTCCTGTGGTAACAGCCTTCACTCTGTGTTCTAACATGGTGCAGAGAGAGAGAGAGCTCTCTCTTCTTCTTCTTATAAAGCTGCTAATTTCATAATAAGGGCCCTACTGTCATGACATCATCTTACCATAATTACTTCTGAAAGGCCCCATCACCAAATACTGTCACATTGGGAGTTTGGGATTTGACATATGAATTTGGAGGGAACACAATTCAGTCTATAGCATTCTGCCCTTGGACGCCCAAATTTATGTCCTTCTCAAATGCAAAATACATTCATTCCTTTCCAACAACCCCAGAAGTCTTAACTCATCCCAGTATCAGCTCTAAAGTCAAAAGTCTCATCTAAATTATTATCTAAATCAGAGATGGGTAAAACTTGATGTTCAATTCATTCTGAGGCAAAATTCCTCTCCAGCTGTGAACCTGTGAAACCAGGTAAATTATGTGCTTCCCAAATACAATGGTGAGATAAGCATAGGATAAATATTCTCATTCCTAAATAAATAAATAAATAGGAAAGAAGAAAGGAGGAAGGCATGACGGTTCTCAGGCAAGTCCAAATTTTATCAATGTAAATTCCACTCATTCTTAAGGCTTGAGAATGATCCTCTTTGGTTTGATGTTCTGCCTTCCAGACCTAATGGGGTTGTGACCCTGTCTCTAAGGCTCTGCTCAGTAGAGGTCATACCACCAAGGTTCTGGGCTACCAGAACCCCAAGTCTCCACAGTGTGGTCCTCCCCCAAGCCTCTGTAGGCTGGTGGCTTTGATCAACTTGGGATCCTTCTTCCCTTTTCTTGAAGAAGAGCACTTATTTGCAGTTGAATGGTTTTATGGTCTGATTCTGAATGATGTAAGAAATCTGACAGCCTTCCTTTATTTTATCTCATTGTTTCTGTCCCCTTTAGTTCAAACCGCCAGTGTCTTTGCTGGTATAATTCCATCTCTATTCCTAATTTCTGTTGAAATGGCCGATTAAGTTCCTGAGTGCTCCAGTGATTAGCTTATCAAATGGCTGTTCAGCCACACTTTTAGTGTTCTTTTCAGAAAATGCCTTCTCATTTTTGCAGTATAGATTGGCTGAGAATATTCCAAATCTTCAAGTTCTGGTTCCTTTTTCCTTAATAATCCCTTCTTCAATTCATCTCTCTTCCATCACATTTTACTATAGGCAGTCAGGAGAAACCAAACTGCTCTTTTAACACTTTAATTAGAAATATCCAGTTCCCTCATTGTCAAGTTCTACTTTTCACAAAACACTAGAACATAGTTCAGCCAAATTCTTTGCTGCTTATAACTAAGATTGAATATCCTCCAGTTTCTAGTAATGTGTTTCTTTTTTTCTCTATTTTAAAATTTTTATTAAGGGCTAAAAATATCCAGTAACATAAATAAATGTGATGCAATGATATCTGTCCTAATATGAAGAACTTTCTTTCACTGCATTGTTTTCCTTCACAATGGCCTTCAAATCATAGGAGGCAGCGATTCCACACCATTTCCTCTTCTTTTATTACATGCTGCAGGATTTTTTAATCAGTATCCCTGCCCTGAGTCTTCTCATTTGTAAATCAAATTCATTTTCAGTCCATTGTATAAAGAGAGTGTATTTTATTTCTGTTCCATGAAGAGATCTTTTTGTTTCACAATTGGATAATAATGCAAAAGTGTATGTTTTTCCTATAAGCAGCTTCTCTTGGTGTTGAAGGAATAACCTGCCCCAGCTTAGCTCATTTTCATCAAAATGTTTTTGACTTGCTCTTGGCGATGAAGGCTGCAGAGAGGAATATGGCGACTACCCCTGTGCTAACGTGTTTCTCAATTCCAGCAGAATCCTCACCAGAATCCCCCTTAACATCCATATATCTAGCATGCACCTTAAAACTCTTCTAGCCTCTACCTATTATACAGTTCTAAAGCTACTTTAACATGTTTAGGTGTTTTTACAGCACGACCCCATTTCTCAATACCAAAATCTGCATTACTCTACTCAGGTTACTACAGCAAAATACCATAGACTGGGTGGCTTAAACAACAGATATTTATTTTTCACAGTTCTAGAGATTGGGAAGTCCAAAATTAAGGTGCCAGCCAATTTGGTTCCTGATGAGGTCCCTCTTCCTGGCTTGCAGACAATTGCCTTCTCATTGTATTCTCATGTGGTGGAGAGAGAGATATGTCTCTCTTCTTCTTCTTATGAAGCTGCTAATCCCATCATGGGGGCTCCATCCTCAAGAACTTATCTAACACTAATTACCTCCCAAAGGCCCCATATTTAAATTCATTGCATTGGAGGTTGGCCTTCAACGTGATGAGTTTTACAAGGACAGAATTCAGTCCATAGCACCATACAAGAATATGTCTTTCCATTTGTTCAAGTCTACTTTTGTGTCTTTCTGGATTGTTTTATAGTTTCTTCACACAGGTTTTTGATATTTCTAGGTAATAATATGCCTACATATTTAAGTTTCTTTTATGCTATGATAAATAGGGTCTTCTCTCCCATTATGTCTTCTAATTTTTGTTTGTACATAGGAAAGCTATTAATTTTATTTTAATTTTATAACTCACTAATTAACTGAGTTCTCTCATCTTTTGTAGAGTTCTTCACATCAGTTCTTTTGGGTTTTCTAGATATAAAAACATAACTTCTACAAATATAGATAGCTTTACTTTTTCCAATTCTTATGCATATTCAGCATTTTAAAAATTGTATCATGATAAAGAAGTATGCATAGGTTTCTTTTTAGTGTTTTTCTGTTTTTAACCTAATTTGGTGCTAAATTTTGTATAAAGGCTTTTCTGCATACATAGACATTATCTGATGATTTTTTCTTTAGTTCTATTACTAGTGTGAATATTATTCATGGATCTACTAATATCAAGCCACCTTCACTTTCTTGGAATGAAACTTATTGGTTGTGAGATATCTCTCTCTCTCTCTCTCTCTCTCTCTCTCTATATATATATATATATATGTTTGTGTGTGTGCATGTGTGTATGAAATTGGGCTGTAATATTTCATTTGCCAATATTTTATTTAAAGTTTTTGCCTCACATCTCAACATTCAGGAATGAAATTGATTTATGAATTCCTTTTTTGGTATAATTTTTATCACATTATAGGATCAATGTTTTACTTTCTAAAATAGACTTGGCAGTTTTCTTTCTTTTTAATGCTCTAAATCATCTCATTTACTTTGGAATGATCTCATTTTATAAAGTTTACTGGAATTCCTAGAGTTCTTCTTGTGAAACATCTGGGCTACTTTGTTTTTTGTTCATTTATTTATTTTTAGGGGGTACTGTTTACTTTCTTAGTTCTATAGTAATTGGACTATGCAGACTTTCTCCACTAGGGTCAATTTTGTTAAATTGCATTTTTTCTTGTATTATAATTTCATCTCAGTTGTCAAAATTACTTGCACATAGTTATTTAAACTAGGCATGTGATTTAAAAACAATTCCTCTATTTTAATGGTTATTTTCTCTTTGTCATTTCTAATTTTGTATATTTGAGCTTTCTCCTTTTTATTTTTGATTAGTTTAACTGTGAAATGTACTAACATTTTATGAATTTTTAAAAAGAATTCCTTTTGGAACTTATTAATTCGACTCTTTTTATTCTAACTCATTGATTTCTGCTTTTATAATACATTTGTTAATTCTTTCCTTCTATTTCTTTTTTTGTATTGTTCTTTTGTAGCTTTTAAAAATATGTTTAATTATTGATTAGGTGTTTTTTACATAGTTATTTAACATGATGAAATTTCATATGGTATTGATTTAGCCATATACCATAGATTCTGACATTTCATTTTTTCTTTATCATTACATTTAACAAATTATGTCATTTTGCTTTCTATTTCCCATTTGACAAAATGATCGTTTGATACCATGTTTTCTCTTAATTTTTGAGGTGGACAAAACTTTTTTTGGCAGGAGGGGCCCTGGTAATTTCTAGTTGTATTGCATTATAGTAAAAAAATGCAGTTTGTATTATTTTTATTCTTTGAAATTTATTGAGATTTTCTTTTGGGCTAAGATATGAGTAGTATTTGTGAGTGGTCTATGAAAATTTGAAAAGGAAATATAATCTATTCAGTACATTTTATTGATTATGCTCTTTAGTTCTTTTATATTGTTACTGTTTCTTTATCTACTTGACTTGTATTGAACAGAATGAGTTAGGTTGAAATCTTCTATTATTCACATGGTTTTTTTTCCCATTATTCCTTGAATAGCCCATAGTTTTATTGAAATTGTGTTATTGTGCACAGGTGATAATAATAATAATTGTGCACAGGTGATAATAATAATAATACTGATGACAACTACTTTAACTTTATTGTGAATTTTAGTAACTTACATTATAAAACATCCTTTTCCTTTTTGAGGAATTTATTCTGAAATCTACCTTATCCAGAATCAAAATTGTGAGTCTTGCTTTCTTGTTATTTTATATCCATTCACCTGAATATAACTCTGTTCATCCATTTTTGTGTTCTGCTTTCCCTCTCTCTCCTCTCCTAATGGTATTTCAATTATATGTATATTAGATCAATTAAAATTATCCCACAGCTCATTGATACTCTGTTCATTTTTAAATTTTTTTGTCTGTGCTTCATTTTTTATAGCTTCTATAGCTATTAATTAAGGTTTTTGCTGGGTTTTATCTCCCTGCACTTCAGCTTGGAAACACTCTCAAGGCTGTGTGCTACATTTGTCAAAACTCATAGAACTCTACACCAAAAAGAAAGAATATTTGTGTATATAAATTATATGGGAAATTATAGGGCTCACCTTCATTGTTTCCTTTCTCTCAGGGATCACTGTCTTTTATTGCCTCATGCCCCAAATCTTGAAAACTATTACTTCATTATGTTTTGATCATTCTTTTAATTGTTTCACACAGGATGGTAAATCAAGTTTCTGTTACTTCATCTTGACTCAGAGTGAAATTCTCCATGAAACTTACTTAATTAGCTTGATGATATCTAAAAAGGTTTACTATAAGACCAAACCAGGAAGAAAAAAATAAAAAAATAAAATAAATAAAAAGGCTTACTGGGACTTTGATTGATTACATTGAATATAATGATCAATTTGGGAAAATTTACATCTTACCGATATAGAGTCTTTCAATTTATGAACATTGTATACTTCTCCCTTTATTTAGGTCTTTTAAAATTTCTTTCAAGTATTCTGTAGTTTTCAACATGCATATCCTGTATGCATTATTTTCTTTTCTTATTTTATTTCATTTTTTAATTTTAATTTTTAATTGTTTTGAATACATAATAGCTGTACATATTTAGAGGGTACATGAGATATTTTGGTACGAGTATGCAATGTGCTATTATCAAATCAGGGTAATTGGGATATGCATCACCTCAAATATTTATCATTTCTTTGTGTTGGGAATACCCTCATTCTACTCTTTAGTTATTTTGAAATATACAATGAATTATTTTAAACTATAGTCACCATGTTGTGCTACTAAACACTAGATCTTATTCTGTCTATCTAATTGTAGTTTTGTACCCATTAGCCATCCCTCTTTATTCCCCCTCCCTACTACCTTTCTCAGCAAATGGTAAATATAATTCTACTCTTTATCTCTGTGAGTGTAATTTTTTTTTTTTTGGCTTCCACGTATAAGTGAGAACATGGGATATTTGCCTTTCTGTGTCTGACTTAATTCATTTTTTTTAAATTTTAGGATATTACAGGGATACACATGTTTTGATTACATAATTTGCTTTTGTACAGTTTGAGTCAAAGTTGTAAGTGTGCCTTTGACTTAGATAGTGTGCATTGTACCTGTTGGATGTGAATTTACCCATCCCCTCCTTACCCCTCCCACCTTCTTTATTTCCATTGAGTTTAATTTCCATATGTGCACATAAGTGTTGATTGACTAGTTCCAACTTAGTAGTGAGTACATGTGGTGTTAATACCATGGAATACTACTCAGCCATAAAAAATGGTGATCTAGTACCTTTTGTAATAACCTGGATGGAATCGGAGACCATTCTTCTAAGTGAAATATGGCAATAATGGCTTATTTTATTTAACATGATATCTTCCAGTTCCATCCATGTTGTTGCAAACCATTCTTTTTTATGGCTGAATAATATTCCATTGTGTATGCATATCACATTTTCTTTACCCATTTAACCATTGATGGGCACTTAGGTTGATTCCATATTTTAGCTATTGTATATAGTGCTTTAATAAACATGGAAGTAAAGACTTCTCTTTAATGTTCTGATTTCTTTTCTTTTAGATGTGTAACCGGCAGTAGGATTACTGGATCATGTGGTAGTACTATTCTCAGTTTTTTGAGAAACCTCCA
Source organism: Cheirogaleus medius (assembly GCA_008086735.1). Lineage (NCBI taxonomy): Eukaryota > Metazoa > Chordata > Mammalia > Primates > Cheirogaleidae > Cheirogaleus > Cheirogaleus medius. The sequence continues at coordinate 4,533,285 of VBSM01000568.1, forward strand.
TTCTGTTCTTCCTAGTGGCTATACTAATTTACTTTTCCACCAACAATGCATGGGAGTTCTCCTTTCACCACATCCTCACCAGCATTTGTTATTGCCTGTCTTTTGGGTAAAAGCCATTTTAACTGGGGTGAGATGATATAGCTCATTGTAGTTTTGATTTTATTTTTCTATTGAGTAGTGATACTGAGCATTTTTTACATACTTTTGTAATTGTATGTCTTATTTTGAGAAATATATATTTATATTTTTTGCCCATTTTAAAATGAGATTATTGGCCGGGCGCGGTGGCTCACGCCTGTAATCCTAGCACTCTGGGAGGC
>VBSM01000568.1:4548680-4612587 GCA_008086735.1 Cheirogaleus medius
TGAGAGCAGAGAGCCAGGAGATCGTCCCTACTCCGCCATTTTTGACAATCCACTGAGTATTTCTCTTGAAACTGATTTCTGATTTTATTCCACTACAGTCTGAGAGGATATATGATATGATTTTAAGTTTTTTGAATTTTTTGTGGCATGTTTGGTGGCCTAAGATATGCTCAATCTTGGAGAATGTTCCTTGTGCTGATGCGAAGGATATATATTTTATACTTTTGGGGTAGAATTGTGTAAATATCTGTTAGGTTCACTTGCTCTAGAATCCCTTTTAAGTTCAGTGTTTCTTTATTTATTCTCTGCTTCCACAATCTCTCCAGGTCTGTGGGTGTAGTGTTGAAGTCCCCAACAATTATGATGCTGCTGTTTACCTCTTTGCTTAGATCTAGTATAATTTTATTTTTGAGTATGGGAACCCCTCTGTTAGGTGCATATGTATTTAGGATTGTTATATCTTCTTGTTAAATTACTCCCTTTGCTATTATATTAATATAATGACCATCTTTGTCTTTTTTTTTACCATTGTTGATTTAAAGTCAACTTTATCTGAAATGAGAATGGCTACACCTGCTCCTGTTTTGTTTTCATTTGCATGGAATTTTTTCCCCATCCATTCACTTTGTGTTTGTATGGGTCCTTTTTGGTTAGATGTGTTTCCTGAAGACAGAGGATACTCGGCTTGTACTTTTTTTTATCCATTCAGCCAGCCTATGTCTATTGAGAGTGGTATTAAGTCTGTTTACATTGAGTGATAGATTTGCTATGTGGGATCTTATTTTGTTCATAATGTTGGGCAGTGCCTTATTTCTTCATTTTCCCTCTTGTGCTGTTGTTTTATATGAGCGGACAGTCTTAGTTTGGGGGTTATTTTACACTGTTGGGTGTCTATTGTGTTTATCCATGTATAATGCAGTTCTGAGTATTTCCTACATGTTGAGTTTGGTCATGACAAATTCCCTGAGTGTTTGCTTGTCTGGAAAATCTTTATTTCTCCTTCATATATTCAACTTAGTTTTGCAGGATACAAAACTCTGTGCTGGCAGTTGTTCTGTTTAGGAACACTGGAGATGAGGCCCAAATCCCTTCTGGCATATAAAGTTTCTTCTGAGAATTCTGTGGTTACCCTGATGGGTTTTCTTTGTAATTACTTAATATTTTCACCTCACGGCTCACAGGAGTTCCTTCTTCTTGTTGACTTTGGCTAGTCTGATGACTATATGTCTTGATGATTTCCTCTTTGTAATGAATCTCCCAAGTGTTCATTGAGATTCTTGTATCTGGATGTCTAAATCTCTAGCAACACCAGGGAAAATTTCCTCATTCCCTCAAATAGATTTTCCAGCCCTTGTGTATTTTTTCCTTCACCCTCAGGGATGTTTATGATTCTTATATTTGTGTATTTTACATAATCCCATATTTCTCATAGGTTTTGTTCATACCTCTTGATTCTTTGTTCTTTATTTTTGACTAATTGTGTTAATTTGAAAGAGTTGTCTTCAATCTCTTAAATGATATCTTCTGCCTGGTCTAGTCTGTTCTTAAAGCTTTACACTGTATTTTATATTTCCTTAAATGAATTTTTAATTTCTAGATGTTCTACTTTTTTTTTTTTTACTATTTCTCTCTCTTTAGCAAATCTTTTATTCATTTTCTGAATTATTTTTCTGCTTTCTTTGAGTTGGTTTTCCATTTTCTCTTGGATTTCATTGTACTTCCTTATAATCCATATTTGGAAATTTTTCTGTCATTTCAACATTTTCATTTTGGTTGGAATCCACTGTTAGCAAGCTGGTGTGCCTTTTGGAAGTGTCCTTTAGCTCTAATTTTTTCATGCTTACAGAGTTCTTGATCTGATTATTTCTCATCTGGAGCAACTGTTGCTTCTTGTTTTTTGAATTTTTTTCTTTTTAGATGGGGTTTTTACCCCCCCCTTCACTGTAAAGGGTGTGTTTGTAGCATATTTGGGTAAAGACCTTTGGCTTTGCTTATGGATTCTTTGATGGGGTCTAGGTTCTGGATGGCTGGCTTGATTATGGATATCTTTAGTGTGGTGGTTTTCTTAGTTGCTAGTGGTTTGTAACCTGTGGCAGCGGTGAGCTATTTGTATGGGCAGATTCCCAACTCTTGTTGATGAAGGAAGATGGAGGTGTTTGAAATAATTTCTCTTTCCCCAGTTGTGTATTCTTAACAGTATGAATTATATTGGAATGCCCAGTTTAATATCTGAGACAGTAGGTGGTGCTTGTGGGTAAGAAGCAGCCATGCCTTGCATATTTGAGTCAGTACATGGCATAAATGACTATACAAATTGTCCTCTCTGCCAGTAGGTGGCACTTGCCAGAACAACCAGATGCTGGTTTTGTTTGTTTCTTTTATCTTTTTTTGGAAGCTGTTACCAAGTCTGGCTCCTCCAGAGAATCACTCCAATGCCCCTGAAGTTTCCTGGTGAGTCCTATTGTCCACCACAGGAGAGGTGGGTGGAGGAGTTAGCCTGACCAGCTCAGTTGGGTGAGCTTGCCTTCAGGATCCACAAAGGTTGGTAAATGAGCTGTCTTGGCAGGGGTTGAGGGTCCTCTCCCAGACTGCTGGGGAAAGCCACCAGGGAGGGGCTAAAGCATCCCCACTAAGCCAAAATGTCTGCTTCATAGTCACACAGTCAGGCATGGGTTTAGCTCTTCTCCTTCCTCCTTTGCCCTGCAGTCTCGTTCCATTGTCTGGCTATAAGCAGGAGCTCTAACTAGCTGAGCTCACCAGCAATGATGCTGCAGCTGGAAGCTTCCCTGTCCAGGATCTCACCGCTGGCCTAAGACGTGGCTTTCCTGTCAGTGGAGGAGTGCTCCATGAATGCGCTGTGGCTGGGACCCACACTGCACTCTCCTCTCAGTTCTACCTGCATGGGCTCCCTTGCCTCCTGATAGTAGTTCACAAATTTCCCCTCTGTGTTCCCAACAAACAAAATCCAGTCTTGGAGGTACGGGATCTGGCCTGTTGGCCATTCTACAGGTCCCCCAAATTCAATACCTGACCATGCCAAAGAGAAGCATGCTGGTTCTGAGTTGCCCATGAGTGCTTTAGCAGGTTTGATGTCCTTCTGCTTTGGGGTATTCCCTGCTCTGCTGGAGCAGCCAGGCAAGCAGCCCTTAGGAGGGCCAGTGGGCAGGGAACTCACAGTCCAAACACCCCTTAGTCCACTGCAGATATTTAAGAGGAGAAGTGTGAGCCCCATTCTCTGTGGAAGCAAGCCTCAGTGTGCCAGGTGCACCAACAGAAGGAAAATAGCCATGTCTGAAAGTCTCAGCACAATCATATCTCTTGGAAGTAGCAGACAGGAGAGAGATGAGGGAGGAAAAGAGTCTAAATGGAGGACAGCTAGCACTCTGGTTGCCTCTGTCCCTCTCTCTCTGAAAGGCTGATGGCCAGACTGTCCAAGCTATGGAGTCGTGCAGATTCCTTGGACCCCACTGGACCTTGTGGTTCCTGCAGTCTGGGCCAGAATTGGGAAATGTTTTTGTGTGAACAAGCGAGGCAAAAACTGAGGGGCTGAAGTTCCCTGGGTAGGACAAAGGTTCACAGTGGGTGAAGATGTAAATATGGCACCTGCTGACTCATCTTGGGTCTACGGTGATGGGAAGTGACCCTAATGGGGCTGGCAGCCTGATGCTTTGTCCTCAAGAAGCTCCCAGTTCACTGGTGGCAGGGGTCCCTAGGCTTGTGAGGGTAGAAAGATTCTGCAGCAGTTTGAGAGCATGCTGACTTCCAGAGGTGTGAGGGAAACAAAACTCCTACCTACCCTTTTCACCATGCTCCAAGACTCTTGGGGGGTTGATCTCTACTGATATCTTTCTCCTTCTTGTTCTGCTCCACAACTTCTTCCTGTGGAATCACTGGTAGGTTCTAACACTTTTCCCTCAGAATTACACCCAATCAATGATTTTTACCCCCTATAAACCTTTTCCTTCTTTCTGAGACAATCTGGCAACCGATGTCTCTGGTCAGCCACCATCCCTCTAGATCAAGAAAGAAATTTTCAAGTACTAGTTAAGTGTTCAAGGCCAGTGGTACTTCTCAAATGACATTCAGTGTCATGGGTATTTGTTGGTTTTGTCTGACAGCATAATTTCTCTTTCCTAATTAGTGCCTTAATTACTCGTAATAACCTCTTCCCCATTGCATAAAGTATAAGGAGTCTGTAACTATGCTCCACCTCTTCCCCTAACTAAGGGATGAAACAAGTGACCCAAATGAAGTCAACTGAAGGCTTCCTTAATGAATTTAAATATGGAAAGATATGACAAGGAGACAATTTATATTCTATCCTATTCTATCAAAGGCTCCAATGCATAGTCTTTTGCTATAAGAATATCTCTATTTTTATAGTTTCAGCTTTCCAGCCCTCCAAGATCTGCCTTGGTATTGCCAATTTCTAAACCTAGTTCTCCAGTCTTCCAGTAATTTCTAAGAAGAAACAATATCTTTCCATCATTTCCACTTTGCCTAAATTGGACAGATTTGATTTCTGTTGCTCTTGACCACAGAACTCCAAATGATATATTTCCTGAGAGAGAAGGACAGGAAAACAAGTTTTGGTGGAATAAGGTTACATGAAGGAAGATTAGCATTTTGGAGGGCTTGTGGGGGCCCAAGATTTAGTATAAGAATAGTAGTCATAGGACTGAAAATAAGAAAACTAGTTCTAGATTCTACCTGTGATAATGGGTTATTACTACTAATATATTGAACAGGGTTGAGCCTACAGTTTAAAGTTCTTTTGTACCTGTAGAGAGAAGTAGCTGGGAACAGGTAGAAACTGACAGGGCCTGATACACCTTGATGATCAGCTCTAGTTCTAACTCTGATATCTTATAATTATTTTCACCCACTTCTAGAAACCAAGCTATTCCTGACTGCGTACAGAAATATGACTCTAGGAACAAGAAACAGAATGTGGGGATAAATAAAAATACTGGCTTAGATTTATAATCTATCCCTTTCTACATACAGATGTCACATTTAATAATTTTTATTGGTGGGGGTGGGGGTGAGTATAGAGAATGAACAGATGTTGAAATTATATTTATATTTATATCTTGCAAATAAAATTCATTGACATTGCTTAGGGTAGCATCTTTTTATGGTATGAAGAAAAGGCAGATCTAGTGATCAATGGGTCTTCATGTATGATTTGTTCTACTGGAGGTGAAAAAATCCTACATGTATCAATAAAAAAAAGTTCAAGAGAAACATTAAATAATTTGGCATTGGGAGGTACACAAATTCTATAATCAATTCTATAATTCATATACCACTCTTCCTTTTATTAAAAGAATGGAAACACAAGCACCACATGTACTCATCATTAAATTGGTACTAATTGACCAACACTTATGTGCAAATATGGAAGTAACATTCATAAGGCATCAGGAAGGTGGGTGGGGAGGAAAGGATGGGTAAATTCACACCTAATGGGTACAGTGAGTGATGACTGGGAGTTGGGCACACTTATAGCTCTAACTTGGGCAATGCAAAGTCAATATATGTAACCAAAGTGTTTGTACCACTGTAATATTCTGAAATTTAAAAAGTAGATGTCTATAATACACTATTTTATCTTAAGCTATTTTATTTTACAGGTGTTTTACAGTAAATGTATATATGGGTTAAAATGTTAATGTGGTTTTTCTCCCTCATTGAATTATAAGAATGAAAAAAGATAGTCCAGAAAATTTTTTCCACCTATAGGAGTTGTGTGATATAAAAGACTTAAGCATTACTTGTGTTCTAAATACAGCCTGGACTCTAAGGACAAGTCATTCACGTGCACAAAGCCACAGATATTGAAGCACAGGAAACAGGATGTAGATCTTTGGCACTTCAGAATCTGACGGGCTTGAATGGTGCTTGCTACTCATTGAAGAAAAGTTATAATTTGCCTTACCTTCAGTTTAATTTCACTGTTTCTGACCCAGGTGATACTCTGATTAAGCCTGGAATCAGAAATTGAAATAATATAAAAATGTTTCAGAACCTGACCCTTGCCTTTGCATTATTTGCCCTTCCATGGCTTTGATCTATCCAGAAATTTATTAGATATACATGACAACAGGACTGCCTGCATTTCTCTCTCTCTGCTCCCTACAGCAAAAATGATGACCCAAAAGTTCTTTGAGCAATTTTTTTTCTTTTTATAACTTTTCAACAGGTAGTTTTCTGCAATTAAAAGGAAACTTTTCTTGAACAAAAGTAAAAGATAAATAGAATGAAATCTGGCCTATTTAATACACACATACACACACGCACACACACATAAACACTATCACACATCATAGTCAGCTGCAGAGAATTTTTGCTCCAAATGACTTTTGTAATGAGTTTTGTCAAACATTGCTATAATGAATAAAATTCTAGATCCTAAAATAATCCAGGCTTTGGATAAAATTCATTAGATTTCAGGTTCAGGCAATTATAAAACTGAGCCAGATTTGAAATTTTACAGTATAAGGCATGACTTACTTAAAAGGAGATTAGTATGCCTTAGTAGGAAATTACTAAGTCTTTAAATGTCTTTATGATTAAATTCAGTAAATGAAAAAATTGATGCAATAATGCCTAGTATCCCAAATATTACTCTGAAGTTTATTCTTGCTTTCTTATATTTTGGTTTGGTTTGGTTTGACAGAAAATATTTTCCAAAGATTTTGGTAAGAAAAGTACAGTTCCATTAGGTTTTGGAATTTTCACACAAAAATATGGCAGGATATGTCAATGCCTTGCAGTTATAGGTATTTTGATTCACACTGTCTACATAAAGCAACTTTACCCAGGAGTTATGTTAATTTTTAAAACAACACACAGCCTTTTGGTGATCAAGGTGTGTGTATGACAACTGTGATATATTTTTATTTCGGGGATTTGGCTGTTTCTAAAAAGTTGTGTGCACATTATTATTTTCACTCATAAAATAAGCATAATTTTCTTGTCTATACTTTCCTTCTACAAAACTTGGTATTGATAGAAAGTAATCAGATTTGACTTCTTATTTTATTTGTTTGTAGCCATTTTTTCACCTACAGTTTATAGAAAAACTTAAAATTTGTGTTATTAACATATAATAAAATTAGAGTCCCTGCATCCTGGGGTCAAAGGTTAACAGCAGAATGCCCTGGTTCAATGTCAGGCTTTTCGGCATAACAGTTCCCTTTCTTTTCCTTATATGGAGTAAACCAGATTCAGAAAGCTAAAGTTGGTCATTGAACCAATATATGGCTCTGTCATAAGAGTGTGTGGTATAGGCCAAAGTTGTGTATATCTGATAAGGATATGTAAAGTCAGTCATCAAATAATTGGTTGAAATTATCTTATTTTGGTGTCTTCAACAATCAGGAAAAGGATGGTCAAAAAGCCCTACCCAGACAGAATAATGGCCAACAAACATATATTAAAAAATTCTCAACATCTCTAATCATCAAGGAATTGCAAATCAAAACCACAATGAGATATCACTTATCTCCAGTGAAAATGACCTTTATCAAAAATTCCCAAAACAATAAATGTTGGCATGGATGCGGAGAGATAGGAACACTCATACACTGCTGATGGGACTTCAAACTAGTGCAACCTCTGTGGGAAGCAATATGGAGATACTTTAAAGCGATACAAGTAGACCTACCATTTGATCCAGCAATCCCATTACTGGGTATCTACCGAAAAGAACAAAAGACATTCTATATAAAATACATCTGCACTCGGATGTTTATAGCAGCACAATTCACAATTGCAAAGATGTGGAAACAACCCAAGTGCCCATCAATACATGAGTGGATTAATAAAATGTGGTATATGTATACCATGGAGGACTATTCAGCTATACAAAACAATGGTGATATAGCACCTCTTGTATTTTCCTGGATAGAGCTGGAACCCATTCTACTAAGTGAAGTATCCCAAGAATGGAAAAATAAGCACCACATGTACTCACCAGCAAATTGGTTTCACTGATCAACACCTAAGTGCACATATAGGAATAACATTTATTGGGCGTCAGGCAGATGGGAGTGGGGAGGAGGGGATGTGTATATACATACATAATGATTGCAATGTGCACCATCTGGGGGATGGGCATGCTTGACGCTCTGACTCGGTGGGTGGGTGGGGCAAGGGCAATATACGTAACCTAAACATTTGTACTCCCATAATATGCTAAAATAGAAAAAAGCCCTACCCAAAATTCAAAGGGAAAATTTAAAACATGAGTTTCCCCTGGTCTTAAGTAGGATATTTGAGAAAGGAATTGACCCAATTAGTATAGCACTACACCATTCTACTTGCCACATGATTGCCAGACAAATGAATTTTATAATAAGTATGCCTCAGTTACATCACATTTTATATTTTTCAGTGTACTGTAACAAATATTTCATTTGCACACTTTGCTAGGGAATTTTAGATAGTCAAATTTCAAAGTCAATGATTTAGTTACAAGGATATGAGGAAAAGTTAAACCATTAATGAAAGTAAAACTATATGTTATTCATATTCATATCCATGACATCTATTGCAAGGCTGGCATGTAGCAGACACCACATGAAAAATATGTCAGTAACATCCAATAAATACCACACTTTTTCTGTGCCTCAATTTCCTCATCTGTAAAATAAGAGAATTGGATGAGTTACCTACCCGTTAACTATAATAATCCATTCTAAACAGATGTAATAAAACCTCTTCTCCAATTTTTCTTTAAGCTGTTGAGAAATTTTCTTCTCCCTGATCAGAGCTATGAGCAGAACATCATGATCTGCAGCATAGTACAAAGCAATGGAACAGATTCTCTCCAGGAAGAAATATAATCTATAGTGAGAGACTTGGAGACTTTTTGGGAAAAAGAATTGAATAACAAGTTAAAGAGTTGAAGTATAAAAACGTGATTTGATAATAAAAGATTCTGCTATGGGCTGAATGAGGGCCCTTGCCAGAACCTGACCACCTGATCTTTGAACCTGACCACCTGTGGGCAACCTGATCTTTGATTTCAGAATATCCATAACTGTGACAAATAAATATTTGTTGTTTAAGCCACCCAGTCTATATTGTTCTTGTTATAGCAGCCTGAATTAAGACAAATTCATTTAGTGAGTGCCTGATATATTCCAAATATTATAGTAGGCACTGGGAATAAAATGATAGTCACTGTGCCTGCTTCTATGGACCTTACACACTCATGCAGGAGAAATCCAAAACAAATAAATAAGTTTGCAAAACAATTACAAATGCTATTAGTGTGACGAAGGATACAAAACAGAGACAGATAATGCAAAATGATTAAACCTAGCTTGACCAAAGTGGCTTGGGAAAACCTAACTGAGAAGTGGATCTGAAGGAGGTGGAGCCAAATTTGTGAAGAGTAAGTAGAGAGAAACAATTTTCTAGGAATTGCAGGTGCAGAGGCCCTGAGGAAGTGGGAGGTAGGGGAATCTTTTTGGCTTACTGAAGGAAATGACATGAGTATCACTGGAGAAGTAAGAGAGGTATATAGGGTAAGGATAAAAGGTCACAGTTATACCTCCATGTTGGAGGAACACAGTAGCACACATTTTGATATTTAAAACATTCTAAGACTGGCATGACACATAAATCAACTAATCAGAACGAACTTGGGCGAGAGCCTTGGTACAGTGCTCCAAAGGGCTCCTGCCTCTGCATTGAGACTTTAGTTGATGGCTTGTCGGGAGTTTTGGGGATATCTGAGGTGGGGTTAACATGGCTAGAATGAGACCAGAAGGGAGGAGGATATTTAGGAGGCTCAGTGCAGTGGTTATTTACTAGTAAATATAGACATATTGCAGAATATTTCAATATTTTAACAACTGGCATAGCTGTACTGGTGCATACCATCTGAAAATCAGCCCTGGTAGTTCAAGTTTCTTATATCAGGGACTTTGAATGAAAAGGGAAGATTATCTATAACATTACTTGATGGACCATACTGTTGCCTAAGTGATTTGTTTGAGCAGCTGTCCCATTAGTCCTGTCAGGATGTCGAAAAAAATTCTGCTATAATCAAATATTTATCCTTTGGAAAAATAAGATTTGTATTCTATACATCTACAAAATCCTGTCAGATTCATTATATTTTATGTTCCTCACTCTAGCCATATCCTGGCTAACAAGGCCTACATTACATGGCGCCTACCTCCTGACAGTCAGTTCTCTACCCAGCAGTCGGATAGACCCTTTTAAGACATTAATCATATCCTATCATTCTGCTACTTAAAATTCTTCAATAGGTTCTCATCTCACTTAGTATACAACCCAAACTCTGCAACATAGTCAGGAAATAACTCACCATACAGTGGTCTACAGAACCCAGTATTATATTATTCTTTTTGTTTACATGTTAACCATCAATAAATTTGTAAAAGCAGGAATATTATTTTATTAATTACTACAAAGGCCTGAAACGTAAGTGTTCAATAAATGCTTTAGGAATGAATGACCAAATAAACATAACCTTGTGAAGTTGACAACACATATTATTTTCCTCATTTTATATGTGAGAAACTGAGTTTTATAAAGAAGTTAGTGATTACTAAAAGTTAGCACCTTTCCAATAGTCTCTTTATTTTATTCTTTTAAGTATTTATTTTATTTCATTATTTTTAAATGTCTCTTTATTCATTCAAATCATGTTTATTGACCCCCTACCACAATCACCCGTTCATACTGTTATGGGGAAAAATAACTGTGAGCTAATTTTTGCCCTCTGGGAACTTATACTCTTACTGACTTACGCTCAGAGAAATAAGTATGTGTACTCAGTTGTTAGTTACTCATTTTTCTTGAGAAACTACACATGTCCATTTCTCTATGTGGTTGAGATAATGTCATGAAGTATTCACTTGCCTACAGCCATTTTAAAATTACACATAGTTGCACCGAATGAGGCCATATCTCATGGCACTAAAGTGACAGCCTGTTTACACCTCTGACTTTGGTACTTGATTGCTTTCACCAAACCCATTGGTTTTAAGTTGACATCAACTATAGTTAAGTTTACTTCCTGGAAACTGTGAAGTTTTGTTTAGCTTGACAATGAGCTAGACATGTATAAAGGTACATGATGCTTATTTGCACAGCCAAGGAAACTATCATTAGAGTGAATAGACAACCAACAGAATGGGAGAAAATATTTGCTCTCTACACATCTGATAAAGGGCTGATAACAAGAATCTATCTAGAACCTAAAAAAATCAGCAAGAAAAAAATGAAACAACCCCATCAATAAATGGGCAATGGAAATGAACAGAAATTTTTCAAAAGAAGACAGAATAATGGCCAGCAAACATAAAAAAAATGCTCAACATCTCTAATCATTAGAGAAATACAAATCAAAACCACAATGAGATATCACCTAACCCTAGTGAGATTGGTCTGTATCAAGAAATCCCAAAACAACAAATGCTGGCAAGGATGTGGAAAGACAGGAACACTCTTACACTGCTGGTGGGACTGCAAATTAGTACAACCTTTGTGGAAAAGAATTTGGAGATACCTCAAAGAGCTAAAAATAGAAATACCATTCAATCCAGCAAAAGCACTGTTAGGCATCTACCCAAAAGAGCAAAAGACATTTTATAATAAAGATATCTGCACCTGAATGTTTATGGCAGCGCCAATATTCTCTTTTAAAATGCAAACACATCCGAGTAATAATGGATACTGATTTTTGAGCACATACTCTATTCCAGGCGGCTCTGTTCTGTTATTTATGTGAACTTGATCCATTTGATCCTCAAAAAACACTATAAGGAAAGGAAGGTACTCTGTCCCCGTAGCCTATGTTCTTAACTACTAGAATACTGTCTCCCATAGTAGATGTGATAATGAGGCATGATAAATAAATTGACTCTGGAACCAAACAGACTTTGATTGAAATTTAAGCTCTGGTACTTGTTAGTTATATAGCCTTGGGTAATTTAAACTCTTTGTGCCTCTGTTTCTTCATTTGTAAAGAGAGTATTATAATCTGTTTTGTAGGGTTGTTGTGATGATAATGTATGCAAACTATCTGGATAATGGTAGCTGTTCAATGAAATAATAACTATTATTATTAGTGAATAAATATATCAAAGGCTTTTCTTTCTGACTAAATGGGGCCAATACTAATTCTCTTAATTTGGGGAGGCATATAGAGAAAGAAGAGGTTTGCAATAAATTTGTTATGGTCCAGCTCCACACCTTTCTGGGAGAGCAGCAAAAGGTGGTTGAGGCTTGTGATAGAAGAGTAGTCTTGCTTTACAGGATTTCCTAGTGTTGGTCCTGGCTCCATATGGCTCTTATTTATTTTGTTTTATTGTTTTTGTTATTCTTGTTGTTTTGACAGCAAAGAAGCATTTGTGTTAGATGAAGCCTCTTAGATATTATACCAAAAGCATAAGTAAGAAAAGAAAAAAATAGATAAATTGGATATCACCAGAATTAAAATGTTTGTGCTTCAAAGAACACCATCATAATAGTAAAAACAGAGCCATAGAATGAGAGAAAATATTTGCAAATCATATATCTGATAAAGGAGTTGTGTCTATAATATATAAAGAACTCTTAAAAACTCAACAATACAAAGACTTTAACTCATTTTAAAAATGGGTGAATAATTTAAATAGACATTTTTTTCCCATAGAAGTTATACAAATGGCTAACAAGCACATGAAAAGATACTCAACATCATTAGTCATTGGGGAAATGCAAATTGAAACCACAGTGAGATACCACTTCACACCCACTAACATGGCTATAACAACTTAAAAAAATAGAAAATAACCAGTGTTAACAAGGGTATGGAGAAATTGGAATCCTCGTACTTTTTGGTGGGAATGTAAAATGGTACATCTTCTGTATAAAATAGATTGGCAGTTCCTCACAATATTAAACATAGAATTACTGTATGAACCAACAATCCCACTCCCAGGTATATATGACAAAATAAATGAAAACATATGTTCACATAAAACCTTGTACACTTGTGTACACAGAAATATTTATAATAGCTAAAAGTTGGAAAAACACAAATGTCTATCAAATGATAAATGGATAAACAAAATGTAGTGTATCCATATAATGGAATATTATTTGACCACAAAAAAGAATGAAGTACTGATACCTGCTACATCATGAATGAACCTTGAAAACATTATGCTAAGTGAGTGGAGTCACTCACAAAAGACAACATATTTTATATTTTCATCTGTATGAAATGTCCAAAATATGTAAATCTATACAGATAGAAAGTAGATTAGTGATTGCCTAGGACTGGGTGGGGGTATTTGGAGAGAAATGAGGAGTGACTGCTAATGGGTACTAATTTTCTTTTAAAGTCGACAAAAATTTTCTAAAATTACCGTGGTGATGATTACACAACCATGCTTGCTAAAAATCACTGAATTCTGTAATTTAGATGGGTGAATTGTATGGTATATGAGTTTTATCTCAATAATGATACATACGCAAAGGATTTGACTATGTAATAGGTCTCTGATTAATAGCTGCTATTGAGCGTTTCTTATCCTAAGCTGTTTTGTTTTGATTTACTCCACTGTTGTACTGTAACTCTTCTTAATTCCAAAACATCCTGAGTGTCTGGGAATTCAATATGTAAGAATCTTGAATGTCTTCAGAACATATGTCATAGAACTTCAGTCATTCTCAACATTAAGTCTCTTAATGGAAATTACTACTTTTTGAAAGATAATATTTCAAGAGAGAGAGGGCAGGAGGAAAATTTTAAGTACAGGCTCCTAAAAGGTACTCTAGGCAGAAACATTTTGCTCTGGATTTTAAGGTGATAACTAGGAGATAATACTCTTGGTAAATACTTTGAGACCATATTTGCACCTTTTCCATACTACAGTATTCAAAGCAATACCCTTTGTATACTCTAGTACAGGTACTTTATAGTTTTTAGGCACTTTCATAGAAAACAAGTTAAAATTTGGGGAAAAAAAGGCCTTTCCAGAACTATATCAGATGCTAAGTAGAATTAACAAACACCCTAATGTGTAGTCAGTATATGAGTGGGTGAGGAAGTTTAGAAACACCCAAATCCAATCAAGATGACTGAGATGCAGTTTTAGCAAAGCATGATTGTATCAGTATCCTTAAATTAGGACACAAAGACAAAAATGACTTATGCATTGCGCTCTGGCTGAACAAAAACTTTGGACTAAATGTAGATGGTGTGCAAGGAGTCTAGGGGACACAGTCACCTAAGAGGCCAAGGATTTGGCATTGTTTTTCCCTCCAGCACTCCAGGGGAAAGGGTGCTCCAGCCAGCTGGCTCAGGTATTATAGTCCTTCTCAGGTCTATTTCTTCAGTGGAAATGGGCCAATCACATTACTCCAGCTTAGTGTGTGGCTTAGTCGCTCAAATCATCCAACTCCAACTCCCTATCCTTACCCTGATACTGGGTTTGCCAGAAAAACTTCTGGAAATAATGACTAAAAGCCTAACATTTGGAGTAAAAAAGACCAAGTTTTGAATATCAGTTCTATTATCTACTAGTAGTGCAACCTTAGAAAATGTATTTAATCTCTCTGAACTTTAGATGTTTTGTTTTTGCTTTTTATTATTAAAATAGCCATAATAATACCTCATAGTTTTATTTACAATAAAGGAGAAAATATACACAAAGCATCTAGCACAGTACTTGGAACTTAGTAAGTAGTAAATACATTAGTATTATAGTAGCAAGTAGTAGTTGTAGTAGTAAAGTGAGACACCATTCCAATTTGCCAGCATGATAATTTGTCTTTGGAGGGAAGATTATTCTTGATGTAAATAATAAACAATTCTTGTTTAAATATCCATCTATTTTTTAGTTTGGTCAATTCAGGTCAGTTTCCTAGGAGATTGATTGCATCAACATATCAACTTTCAACAAATATAGAGTCTCTGGTGATTCAACCAAGCTGGATAGTGTCCTAGGAGCTTCTGATGGAGCATCCAGCTGGTATCTGAGAAAATAGATTTTGTATCGCTCTAAATGCATTAATCAAATATAATCCTCCACAGTCTAGTGAGATAAATAGGACTATCATCTTCAGGTTATGGGTGATATAATTAATGTCCAGAGGGCTTAAATGACTTGAGTGAGATTACACAATTTAGAAAGGATAGAGCCAGTAGTTAAACCCAGATCTTTTTATTTTCAAATCCTATGTTCATTTCATTACTTGGGATATGGTAACTTTTTGTATTATCACACAAATAAAGCTGCCAATATTATTAAAGGAAAGTGGAGGGTTAATCAAATATGCATAAATTATTTAAAATGAACCCTCTTTTTGGTTTTACAGCAGTTTTATTTGAATTATTCCATCGAATTGCCTTAAAATTAGTATTTCTTCAGTAAATTATAAGCTATAGTAGGAAAGAAAATGCACACAAAGTCACATAAATCTAGAGCATAATGTTATCACTTCATATCATCTCCCCAGTGATTCTCTACCATGGCTGCACATTTTAATCACTCTGAGGCTCTTTTGAAAAAAATGATATCCATGCTCAATGTAGACCAATAAAATATGAAACTGGGGTGGGGACAATGAATATATATATATACTTTTAAAAGCTGCCAAGGTGATTCTCATATGCAAACAAAGTTGATAACCCTTGATTAGCCCAATTCTTTGATTTGGCAAAACATGATGACTTCTAACAAGAAACAAGCTTTATGTTGAAAGTAAATTTTCTGTCTCAAAATTAGATGATCATGTATGTATGTGGGCAAAGTGATATTAGAAAAAAATTGGATTATTTAACATACATATAGAAAGGAATAGAGTGAAAATTCTTCCTGGATGGTTATTTTCTACCAAAGGTAAAGAGTGATTAACTGTTCTCAACATATATTTAAGATTGAAAGAAAACAAATGGACTCCAAAGATCAGGAGAGTTTAATGTAAGGAAGAAAAATTGGGGAGTGATACTAAAATATTGTTTCCATTTGAGAAATAAGGTAGTGAAAGAGCTTTTGTTAAACCTAAAAAGAAATAGACTCAAATCCCACCCCACTTTACACCATTAGAAGCAATGTGACCTTGAACCAAAGACATAAATTGAAAAGGGTATAGGAAATTATCATTTTCTGGTTACTCAAGTTGTTGTTTTTGATGGTGATAGTGGTGTGGGTTGTTGCAGCTAGTGAGTTTCTTTGAGTACAGCTACTGCATAAAGATAATTAGACATAACTATGCTATTCATATTGCTCCAAATCTTGCATTTAAATTTTTACTGACATTATCACCTATTTTTTTAAGTACTGACTTTACAAAATACAGTTTTGAATTGTTATAGCCCAGCAGAAAGTAGAATAAAAAGCTTTTGAAGTTCTATTAATACTGTATCTTTGCTCAAGGGAAGGTATTAACTTGCAAAAGAAGATGTGAACCAGAATGTTTAGGGAGAGAGGTCACTTCTGTTTTTGGCTGTCACTTTCTATCAGTTTGAGAGTTGCAGTAATTCATTGGCAGGATGGAATGAGGAAGCTATAAAAAGTTGATCCGGAGGTCAAGAAGAAGTTCAATAGACAAGCCTTTTTAGTTTTGCTTCATTGTTCATTTTGAAGTTAATTTCCAGCCTATTAGAGACTTATGTGTTTAAATGTAAGAATAATATACCTTCCAAGACCAAATGCAAATAATTTTTGAATGGTCACCTGTGGGGATTATTCATGTCCCATTTGGGTTAATCAATAGCTGATTTAAAATAGTACTTTCCTTTGGCTTTGAAGATTTTTGTACTTACATTTGAATATAGAATATTTTTAATGCTTTAAGAATAAAACTAAAATAATTTAATGATTTTAAAAGACCTAGTGCTGGAGGAACTGGGAAGCTATCCAGTTTCCCACCATCATGCTTTATTCAACCCTTGACTATGAGCACAGCCATGTTGAACACAGATAGTTTTGTTGTTGGTACTACAGCAGAGGTAGTCTTCTCTAAAATTTCTCTTGGATCAGCTATAGAGGCTACTTGTTTGGGTTTTAAAGAGCTTACTTGCTAGGATGGAAGCTGAAGGTAACTTAAACATGGTGAGAATGGCAGTGTAGAGAGAAAAAAGAGAAATTAATAAATAATAAGTAGAATATCACTGAATCTCAGAATTGGAAGGAGTATTAAATTCAATATGAAAGTGCACATATAGTAATAACATCCATCGGGTGTTGGGCAGCTTGGAGGGGAGAGGAGGGGATAGATATATTCAAACCTAATGGGTGCAATGCATACTATCTGGGGGATGGACAGGCTTGAAGCTCTAACTCGGGTGGGGCAAAGGCAATAAATGTAACCTAAACATTTGTACTCCCACAATATGCTGAAAACAAAAATTCGATATGATACAATTCTCTGCCCTGGGCAGAAATGCTCTCTACAACATCCTTGTCAAGTGATTGTCTAATCTTTGCTTAAGTACTTCTAGTAATGTTGAACTGATCTCTGAACAAACCACTTAAGGTCTAGTATATGATTAGGGTTTCTTCTCCATTTCTAAAAGGTCTGAAAGCTCATTTTAGGGCCACTGATGAGGAAATAGAGGTAATGTGATCAGCTATCATGCTATCCAATTAGTCAAGCACATAGAAGTAGATCATTCTTTCTATATCTCCAGCAAAGAGTCAGCCAACACCAGTGTTTTGGTCTAGTTGACTGAAGTTTGGCTAGGCTGTCAAGTGCAAAGGACACAAGCTGATAATAAACTGCAAATTAGTTTTCAGCGATTATGCCTCACAATGAAAAGTATCCCTACCATTCCTAGTGGAAAGTTGTATGTTTGTGTTTATCTGACTGTCTGTTGTTTCTTTGCTTCCTTCATCAGATCTTTCCCTACACTCTGTTAGTGGAACACCTAAATGTGTAAGCAGAGCAGTAGCCAAATTTTCACATCTTCAGTTGTAAAAAGATGGGTTCACCCCATCTGAATCAATTTGAAGCAATTTCTAAAGAGGGTTTATGAAAATACTTTGAGCAGAAGAAACAGTTTTATTAGTACATCATATTCCAAGGCAACAAATTTGAAGAGAATAACACTCATTAACATATAAAACATTAGCATTTTAAAAACCATTCATAGTTTATTTCAGTGACAGTGCATATACATTTCTCTGTCACTGTCACCCTATGTTCTCTGTTAGATTGGATTTTGTTTAAGGTTTACTGATTGTATTGTTAAATGTTCACTTTGATGAATTCTGGACCCATACTGTGTCAGTCAAGAGTAGCTGTAGGTGACAGTTTCAAATATAATTATATTTTAAAAAGTTATACTTTTATCTAAGCTATTAAGTTGATTATTTACTGTTTATATGTAATTATTTAACTATCTTACTTTATAATGAATAATACTTTATTATTTAAAACTTGTTTCAAAATAAAATTTATGTAGCCTTTACTACAACCTTTAAGTTTTATGGCTTCAAATATAAATTTGCTTCTTGGAGATACTTTCTATGAACAACATGAAAACTACAATTGCTCTATTGCTTATTCTATATTGAATACTTTTTGTTGTGTGTTCAGTTTAAATATGGAGGGTTTTTTGTTTGCAGAGATATTAAAACTACTGTTTAGGCTTGATTTGGTTCAGTGTGAGTATTAATGCCTTTTCTGGATTGTATTAGGAGATGTGGTCATCTGTTTCATGGCCATTTCTTGATTATTCCTGCTAATGAAGGGAATTAGTGGCTTAGATAATCCAAAATAATTTCTGTATACCTCTTTTTTTCAATATACCCCTTTTTCAATTTGCATTCAATTATGGGCACGTGGTGTTCTAGGAATATTTAAGAAAATAATTAAATCACACCTCTCAATTTCACTCTGTAAGGGCATTTCTTTGCCAGTTCACATATGACTGGTGGTAGAGAAAACCCTTTTTATTCCAGTTTCTGCCATCATAAAAATAACTGATTAGGTAGAACAATTTGTTTTTGTTTTTGTTTTTATTTTTTTATTTTTTATTTTAACATATTGTTGGGGTACAAATGTTTAGGATACGTATATTGCCCTTGCCCAACCTGAGTCTCAGCTTCAAGCATGTCCATTCCCCAGATAGTGTGCACCATACTCATTAGGTGTGAATATACCCATCCCCTCCTCCAGCCTCCCATATGTCTGACACCTGATGAATGCTATTACTATATCAACACTTAAGTGTTGATCAGTTAATATCAATCTCATGGTGAGTACATGTGGTGCGTGTTTTTCCATTCTTGGGATACTTCACTTAGTAGAATGGAATCCTGCTCTATCCAGAATAATACAAGAGGTGCTAGATCACCATTGTTTATTGTGGCTGAATAGAACTCCATGGTGTGTATATATATATATATATATCACATTTTATTAACCCACTAATGTATTGATGGACACTTGGGTTGTTTCCACATCTTTGCAGTTTTGAATTATGCTGCTATAAACTTTCTAGTGCAGATGTCTTTTTATAATGTCTTCTGTTCTTTTGGGTAGAGCTCAGTAATGGGATTGCTGGATCAAATGGTAGTTCTACTTGTACCTCTTTGAGGTATCTCCATATTGCATTCCACAGAGGTTGTATTAGTTTGCAGTCCCACCGGCAGTGTGTGAGTGTTCCTATATCTCCACATCCATGCCAACATTTATTGTTTTTGGACTTTTTAATAAAGGATGCTCTCACTTAGGATAAGTGATATCTCATTGTGGTTTTGATTTGCATTTCCTTGATGGTTAGAGATGTTGACCATTTTTCAAATGTTTGTTACCCATTAGTCTGTCTTCTCTTGAAAAGTTTCTGTTCATGTCCTTTGCCCAATTTTTGTAGGTTTGTTTGATTTTTTCCTTGCTAATTTTCCTGAGTTCTAAATAGATTCTAGTTATCAGCCCTTTATCGGATATGTAGATGCAAAAATTTTCTCCTATTCTGTACGTTGTTTGTTTGCTCTCGTGACAATTTCTTTGGCTGTGCAGAAGCTTTTTAATTTGATAGGATCCCATTTATTTATTTTGTTGCTGTGATTGCCTTTGGGGTCTTCTTCATAAATTCTTTGCCTAGGACAATGTCTATAAGAGTTTTTCCAACATTTTCTTCTAGAATTCTTATAATTTCATGCCTTAGTTTTAAGTCTGTTACTCAGCATGAGTTGATTTTTGTGACAGGTGAAAGGTGTGGATCCTGTTTCAATCTTCTACATGTGGCTTTCCAGTTTTCCCAGCACCATTTATTGAATAAGGATTCTTTACCCTAATGTATGTTTTTGTCTGCTGTGTCAAAGATTAGATGGCTATATGAGGTTGGTTTTATATCTGGGTTTTCAGTTTTGTTCCATTGTTTTATGTCTCTGTTCTTGTCCAGGCCCATGCTTTTTTAGTTACTATAGCCTTTTAGTATAGCTTGAAGTCTGGCAAATTTATGTCACCCATTTGTTCTTTTTGCTTAAGATTGCTTTTGCTATACAGGGTCTTCTCTGGTTCCATACAAAGTGTAGAATTATTTAACAAAATAGGCATAGACGGGATTTACCAAAACTGATACAAGCCATATGTGACAAACCCACAGCCAACATCATACTGAATGGGGAAAAATTGAAATCATTCCCACTTAGATCTGAAATCAGACAAGGTTGTCCTCTGTCACTGCTTCTATTCAACACATTACTGGAAGTCCTAGCCAGAGCAATCAGACAAGTGAAGCAAATTAAGGGCATCCAAATGGGGGCAGAAGAGATCAAACTATTGCTCTTTGCTGGCAATGTGATCTTATATCTAGAAAACTCCAAAGATTCTGCCATTAGACTACTGGAATTGATAAACAATTTCAGCAAAGTCTCACATTACAAAATCAATGTACCAAAATCAGTAGCATTCCCATATGCCAACCTCATCAAAGACTCAATACCTTTCACAATAGCAACAAAGAAAATAAAGTAACTAGGAATATATTTAACTAAGGAGGTAAAAGCCTTCTAAAATAGAACTATGAAACACTAAGGAAGGAAACAGCAGAGGACATAAACAGGGGGAAAACCATACAACGCTCATGGGTTCGCAGAATCAATATTGTTAAAATGTCTATACAACCCAAAGTGATCTACAGATTCAATGCAATACCTATTGAAATACCAACATCATTTTTCACAGATCTGTTTTTGTTTTTAAATAATCATTGAGCTCCTATTTTGCATTAAGTACTCTACTAGGGACAATACAGAATATAGAGATGAAAAAGACAGCCCCTGCTTGTGTTAATCTATTCATACTACTATAACAAAATACCTGACATTAGGTAATTTATAAATAATAGAGAAATTTATTTCTCACAGTTCTGGAGACTGGAAAGTCCAAAATCAAAGCTCTGGCATGTTTGGTGTCTGGTGAAGGCCCGTTCCTCGTAAATCTTGTCATCTGTGTGCCTTCACGTGGCAGAAGATATGGAAGAATAAACAGGGCCTAAGCTAGTTCCCAGAAACTATTTTATTGGCAGTAATCCATTCAGGAATGGGGGAGCCCTCATGACTTAATTACTTTCCAAAATGCCCCACCTCTTAATACCACCATAATGCTGACTATTTTTCAAAATGAATTAAATGAGAAGACACAACCTAACCATGGCACTGCCTTCAGAGAAAGATAGCTAAATAAGATAAGACATTCACACAAATATCCGTAAGATGATAACTCATACAGACACAAAGAAAGTGCAGAAGATTTATTTTTAATTTGGGTGAGCATGAAAGAGATTTGAGAAAATCATTTAAGTGGGGTTTTGAAAGTTTAGCAATATCCAAGTGAATGAATATGAGAGAAAGATCATCTCAAACTAGGGAAAGATTGAGATATGTTGGGATGTGATTGAGTAGTCACAAAAGGGAATAGTGGAATATTAGTTTGGAAAGGTCATGGAGAAACTCTTTGATGATGTCAACTAGAATAGGATAAAATTACAGTAGAACCTGTATGTGAGAGCTGAATGTAGCAATGTTCCATCTTTTACCTAGATATTGCCATCTAAATATATCACCCAGGTGTCTTAATATTTTATTTCCAATATTTTATGTAACATTTGAGAATTAAGAGCTATTTTATTTGAAAATAACAATAGGAGACCTGAGGAGAGTTACTGGCACATATATTGAATTTAGTATAATACAACTTCAGCAATCTAGACAAATCGGTAAGAGCATGAAGTGGGAAAATTTTATAATTACATTACTTAAAAAGGAAGGTCATTATAATGCAGGATTTTTATTTAATGCACAATTATATTTGGCAACACTGAACTTTTCAAATTTGTGGTTAATATAATAGATTCATTATTGAAATCAGGTCACCTAGGGAAACCTGCTCCTGTGAGTAAATTGCTGGTTAGAAAAAAATTTCTGCCACTGATGCTCAAGCGGCCAACTTTCCTCCAAGAGAAATGATTGACTTATTTGGCTTTCAGCCTTCAAGTCTGAATCCAAGAATCAGCACAGTATGACATGAAAAGGGCTGAAAAACGACAGATTAAGGGAATATTTGGCTAACATTTGAGTTCACGCAAGGTGTATTTTATCCCTCTGTTTCCACAAGACTTTGGGACAAATTGAGACCATAGAATTCAATACCACATGGAACAATGCCAAGTATACCAAATTAAAGCAAAGATTTTTCCATAATTCACAAAATAAAAGAAAAATAAGTTATAAGAAAGAGGAGATAGTGAATAAGTGTAGCTTATCTCTTAGAATAGTTGCTTCAGCTAGTGAATTAACCAATAGCAAGTTTTGTTGTCTTCCTTTTTTTATTTCAGAATATGATGGGGGTGCACACATTTTGGTTACATGTACTGTTTTTGTAAAATTTGAGTCAATGTTATAAGGTTGCCCATCACCCAGATAATGCCCACTGTATCAGTTAGTTGTGAATTTACCAATCCCATGATCCCCCCTCCTACCTACTTGATTTCCATCGAGTTTTATGTCCATATGTCTATAACAGTATTGATCAGTTAATTCTATTTTAACAGTGAGTACACGTAGTGTTGGTTTTCCATTCTTCTGATATCTCACTTAGAATAAGGGTCTCCAGTTTCATCACGGTAGTTAAAAAAGGTGTCATTTCCCCATTTTCTTATGGCTGAGTAGTATTCTGTGCTATACATATACCACATTTTATTAATCCACTCATGTATTGATGGACACTTGGGTTGATTCCACATCATTGTGATTGTGAATTGTGCTGCTATAAACATTCAGATGCAAGTGTCTCTTTTATAAAATGATTCTTTTCCTTTTGATAAATACCCAACAGTGGAATTTCTAGATTAAGTGGTAGGCCTGCTTTTAGTTCTTGGGGGTACCTCCATACTGCTTTCCATAGAGGGTGTACTAGTTTGCAGTCCTACCAACAGTGAGTAAGTTTTTCTCTGCATACACACCAACATCTGTATTTTTGGGACTTTTGGATAAAAGCCATTCTCACTGGAGTTAGTGGTTTTGATTTGCATTTCCTCAATTATTACAGATGTTGAGCATTTTTTCATGTATTTATTGGCCATTAGTGAATCTTCTTTTGAAAAGCTTCTGTTCATGTCTTTTGCCCACTTTAAAATGTGGTTGTTTGATTTTTTTCCTGCTGTTCTGCTTGAGTTCTTTATGTATTCTTGATATTAGCACTTTATCAGATGTATAGCATGTAAATATTTTCTCCCATTCTGTAGGTGCTCTGTTCACTCTATTGTTTTATCTTTGGCTGTACAGAAGCTTTCTTAATTTGATCATGTCTTATTTATTTATTTATTTATTTATTTATTTATTTATTTAGTTTCTATGATTGCTTTTGGAGTCTTCTTCATAAATTATTTGCCTAGGCTGATGTTTATAAGAGTTCTTCCAACATTTTCCTCTAGAATTCTTAAAATTTCATACCTTAGGTTTAAGTCTATTATCCATCAAGAATTAAATTGTTTCAGTTGTGAAAGGAGTGGATCCAGTTTCAGTGTTCTAAATGTAGCTATCCAATTCTCCCAAGATCATTTATTGAATAGGGATTCTTTTCCCCAGTGTATGTTTTTCTCTGTTTTGGAAAAGTTCAGATGGTAATATGTGGATGGTTTTTTATGTGGGTTCTCTGCTCTGATCTATTGCTCCATGTCTCTCTTCTTGTGCCAGTCCCATGCTGTTTTGATTACCATAGCCTTGTGGCAAAGCTTGAAGTCTGGTAGAGGGATGCATCCCAATTTCTTCTTTTAGCTTAAGGTTACTCTGGCTATGTGAGGCCTTTTCTGGTTCTATATGAAGCATAGAATTATTTTTTCTAGGTCTGTTAAAAATGACACTGGTATTTTAATCATGTTGGGTATTATAAACATTTTAACAAAGTTGATTCTACCAATCCATGGGCATGGTATGTTTTTCCCTTTGTTATATACCCTGTAATTTCCTTCCTCAGTGTAGTTCTCCTTGTAGAGGTATTTCACTTAGCTGTTTAAATATATTCCTGAGTATTTTCTTTTCTTTTTTTTTCTATTGTGAAAATACTGATGCTTTGATTTGATTCTCAGTTTGACTGTTGCTTGTGTATAAAAATACTACTGATTTGTGTATATTGAATATGTAACCTGAAAGTTTGCTGAATTTATTTATCAGACCCAGGAGTCTCTTCCCAGAATCTTTGTGGTTTTCTAGATGTAAGATCATATGATTGGCAAAGAATGATAGTTTGACCTCTTCTCCCACCATTTGGATGCCCTTGTTCCCTTCTCTTGTGTGATTTTTCTGGCTAAGAATTCTAGAACTAAGTTGAATAAAAGTGGTGATAGAGGGCAGCCTTGAATGGTACAAGTTTTAAGTGGCATTTCTTTCAAATTTTCTCCATTCAGTATGATGTTGACTATGGGTTTGTCTTATATGGCTTTTATCATTTTGTGGGAAGTCATGTTTAGTGTATTTTGTTATGTGTTCTTATCATAAAAGGGTGCTGAATTTTGTCGAATGCTTTTTCTGCATCTATTGAAAGGATCATATGGTCTTTGGTTTTATTCTATTTATGTGGTGAATTACATTCATAGATTTGCATATTATGAACCATCAGTGCTATTCTAGGATGAAGCCCACTTGGACATGATGAATTTTTTTTATGAGCATCTGAATTCAATTTGATAGAATTTTATTGAGAATTTTGGCATCAAAATTCATAAGGGATATTGGTCTATAGTTTTCTTTTTTGTTGAGTCCTTTCCTGGCTTTGTTATCATGGTGATGTTGGTTTCATAAAATGTGCTGTGGAGGATTCCTTCTTTCTCGATGTTGTTGAATAATTTCTTCAGGATAGATACCAGGTCTTCTTTGTAGGTTTGGTAAAATTCAGGAGTGAAAACATCTGGTTGACACCTTTTTATTAGAAAGGAGGTTTTTTATTGAGCTTCAATTTTGGTATTTAATATTGATCTGTTCAGGAGTTATATTTCTTCCAGATGGAGCCTAGGGATGCCTTGCAATTCTAAACATTTTTCCATTTCCTCCACGTTTGCAAGTTTATGTGAATGGAGATTTTTATAATATTCAGAGATAATATTTTGTATTTCTGTTGTATCGGTCATAATTTCTTCTTTTTTATTCCTGATTGAGCTTATGAGATTCCTTTCTTTTCTACTTCTTGCTAATCTATCAAGAGAAATGACAATGTTGTTTTACTTTTTGATCAAACAACTTTTTATTTCAATAATCTTCCATATAGTTTTTTTGTTATTGATTTCATTTAGTTCTGCTCTGATCTTTGTTATTTCTTTTCATCTGTTGTGTTTGGGGTTGGCTTGCTCATCCCTTTCTAGTTCTTTGAGATGATTCATTAGATTGTTGATTTGTGATCTTTCTGTCTTTTGCATGTAGGCATTCATGGATATGAATTTTCCTCTCAGGACTGCTTTAGCTATTTCCCATAGATTTTTGATAATTTGTGTCTTTTTCTCATTTATTTGAAAGAATCTTTTTATTTCCATCTTAATTTTATCCTTGACCTGACTACCATTCACCAGTAGGTTGTTTAGTTTCCATGATGTTGTGCAGAGATGAGTGTTTGTGCTGGAGTTTATTTCTAGTTTTATTCTACTTTGGTCTGAGAAGATGCATGATATAATTTCTACTTTTTAAAATTTATTAAAACTTATTTTTTGGCCTATGATGTGGTCAATCTTAGAGAATGTCCCATGAGATGATGAGAAGAATGTATATTCAGTGGATTTGGGGTAGAATGTTCTGTAA
Source organism: Cheirogaleus medius (assembly GCA_008086735.1). NCBI lineage: Eukaryota > Metazoa > Chordata > Mammalia > Primates > Cheirogaleidae > Cheirogaleus > Cheirogaleus medius. The sequence continues at coordinate 4,574,957 of VBSM01000568.1, forward strand.
ATATCTGTTAGGCCCATCTGTTCTAGAGTTCTGTTTAAGTCCATTATGTCTTTTTTGTTTGTTTAATTTTATTTTATTTTTTGGAAGATCTGTCCTGTCCAGTGAAATGTGTGTTGAAGTCCCTATGGTGCTGCTGTTTATCACTTTGTTCTGATCAAGTAGAATTTACTTTATGAATCTTGGTGCTCCTGTTTTGGGTGCATAAATATTTAGAATTGTTATGTCTTCTTGTTGAAATGCTCCCTTTTGTATTATATAATGACCATCTTTGTCTTTCATTGCCTTTGTTGATTTGAAGATGAATTTATCTCTTATGAGAACTGCCCCACCAGCTTTATTTCTTTATTTTGTTTCCATTTCCATAAAACATTGTTTTTCATCCCTTCACCTTGAGTCTGAATGAGACCTTGTGGATGAAATGTGCTTTCTAAAGGCAGCAGATTCTTGATTTCTGTATATCTTTCCATTCATCAAGCCTATGTCTCTTCAATGGGCAGTTCAAGCCATTAACATTTATTGAAAAAAATGATAAGTGGTGTGAATTTCTGTTCATCCTTTTCGGTTGAACTTTATTGCTTTGTTTTGTCTCTTTAGCCATTGTAGTATCTGGCCTTTGACCTTTAGCTTTTGAGTGATTTTACACTGGTGTGTGTCTATTGTTCCGATCCATGTATAACACAGTTCTGAGTACTTCCTGTCGGGCAGGTCTTGTCTTGACACATTGCCTTGGTGTTTGCTTGACAGAGAAAGATTTTATTTCCCCCTCATATATGAATCTCAATTTTGCAGGATACAAAATCCTAGGATTGTAATTATTGCATTTCAGAAGACTGAGAATGGGGCCCCAATACCTTCTGTCTTGTAAAGTCTCAGTTGAGAAGTCTGCAGTTAGTCAGATGAGTTTTCCTTTGTACGTTACCTGCTGCCTTCACTTTTCGACTCATAGGCATGCCTCTTCTATGTTTATTTTGGCTAATCTGATGACTATGTGTCCTGGTGTTTCTTCTTTATGATGAATCTCCCAGGATTCCTTCAATCTTCTTGTACCTGGATATGAAGATTTCTAGCAAGGCCAGTGAAATTTTCCTCAATTATTCCCTCAAATAAATTATCCAACCCTTGTGTATTTTTTCTTCACCCTCAGGAATGCCTATGATTCTTATGTTTGGCCTCTTCACATAAACAAATATTTCTTGTAAGCTTGCTCATTTCTCTTATTTCTCTGCTCTCTCTCTCTGTGAATGGCTTGTTTAATTGAAAGGCATTATATTAAAGGTCCGAGATTCTTTTTCTTCTTGGTCTAACCATTTTTATGGCTTTCAACTGTGTTTTTCAATTCCTTTAATTTTTTATTTCTAGAAGTTCTATTTGATTTTTCATTTATATTTCAATTTTTTAATGAATTTTTAATTGATTTCCTGCATTGTTTTTTGTGGTTTCTATGTATTGGGTTTCCATTTTATCTTCTTTTTCATTGAGCTTCCTTATAATCCATGTGCAAAATTATTCATCTCTCATTTCAATATTCTGATTTTGGTTGGTATCCATAGCTAGAGAGCTGCTATTACCTTTTGGGGGGTAACTTTCAATTTGGTTGCTCATACCTCTGGATTTCTTTCACTGATTCCTTCCCATCTGGAACTGCTGTTGCTTCTTACCTTTGCATTTTATTTTGTTTATATAATGACACTCCCAGTTTAATCTCTGAGCCAGTAGGCAGTGCTTGTGGGTAAGAATGAACCCCACCTGGTATGATGATTCAGTAAATGCAGCGAAAAGGAGAGAAAATTGACCTCCCTGTCACTATGTGGAGCATGCTGGAACAACAATCTGCAATGTTGTTTTTAGATCCTCTGGCCTGCTCTAGGTTCTCAGGAGAAGCACTCAAATGTCCTAGGTTATGGATGGGGTCCTGGAACTTCCAGGTGTGTCCTTATACACCATCTAAACAGGGACAGGTGTGGGAGTGAGGCTGAACATGGCTGTGTTGGGTGAGCCTGCTCTCAAGATATGCAAATGCTTGTAGCAGGGGTCAAAAGTCTTTTCCCCACCTCTGGGTAAAGCTGTCAGGGAGGAACTGAAGTGGCTCCATTCAACCAGAATATCTGCATGTGGAGGCAGGGATGTCTGGGACCCTCAATCAGACAGATTAGATCAGCCCTTGCTCCTTTCCACCTTTCCCTATTCTGCAGTTTATCCTGGGCCTCTGCCATCAGGCAGGACCTCAAGACAGCCGAGCACACCTATGACTGTGACCCAGACCAGGAATTTCCTTACCCAGGATCCCAGCCTGAGCTGGGAGCATGCCCCCCCATTGGAGTAAGGGTACCTCATAAGGATACCACAGCTAGGGCCTACACTGCACTCTCACTCCTGATCTTCTCCTGCAGACACCCACACCTCATGAGGGTACTTCACAAATATCCCCTCTGTGCACTCTGGTGATGCAATCAATACCGGAGTGTATGTGATTTGGCCTGCTGGTCCATTCCCTAAGCCCCAGGGATGAATTCCTGATGATTCCAGGGAAAAAGTTGCTGGTTCCAAGTCACCCATCCAGTGTCCAAGCTGGTTTTATGTCCCTCCACCCCTAGTTGTGTCCCACTCAGCTGGAATTGTTGCACAAGCAGCACCAGTGAGTGCCAGCAGGCCCATCAGTCTGCTGTAGGGCCCAAAAAGGAAAGATATGAGCCCTGTTTTCTGTGGAAGCCTCCATGTGGTGGCTCAATTGTCTCTCTTGGCAGCTGCAGGTAAGGGAGGGAAAGGGGAGTGCAAGAGTCTAGGTGGAGTAAAACCTGCCATCTAGTCATCTCCAACCCTCTCTCTTGGAATCAGTCTGCCCAGAATGATGGAGCTCTGGAGTCATGCAGATCACCTGGTCCAGAGTTGGGAAATCTCTGTGTTGGGATGAGCAAGACAGTACCTGAGGGTTTGAGGCTCCCTGGGGAGGACAAATGCACCTGGTGTGTAGAGAAGCAAGATGGGACCTGCCAACTGGTTTGGGTATGTAGTGTGGTAGGTGCCTGGGTTTGGCTTGGAGCCTGGTGCCCTGTCTGCAAGAAGCTCTATGCTCAGTGGCAGCAGCAGTCTCTCACTGGTGTCAGCAGAAGGTCTCTCTAACAGCTTGGGAGCCCGCCAACAATCTGAGATGTGAGGCAGGAAGAGGTTAACTGAGCCACACACCCTTCTCACTGGTGTTCAAGCCTCTCAGGGCTTACTCTCTGCTGATGTCTTTCTCCTTCTAGGTCTGCTCCACAACTTCTTCCTGTGGAGTCTCCTGTAGGTTCAGGCACCTTTCCTCCAGACCCTCTTCTCATCGATGCTTGCCAGTCTTTTGTTTTTTCTCTTTCATGTAAAACTTCTCCTTCTTACAGAGACGTTCTGGCTAGCAGTTTATCTCTGATCATCCATCTTGTATATACCATATTTTCTTTACTCAATCATATATTCATGGACATTTAGGGGGATGTCCTATCTTTGCAATTGTGAATTGTGCTGCGATAAACATTCAAGTGCAGGTGTCTTTTTGATAAAATGATTTATTTTCGTTTGGGCAGATACCCAGTAATGGGATTGCTTGATTGAATGGTATGTATAATTTTAGCCATTTTAATAATCTCCATTCTGTTTTCCATAGAGCTTGTACTAATTTCACATCAACACTGTATAAGCATATCTTCATCTCTGCATCCATGTGCCAGCATCTGCTATTTTTTGACTCTTTTTTTAATATGGAATTTTTTTTTCTTTTTTATTTTTTTTATTTATTTTTTTAATTTCAGCATATTATGGGGGTACAAATACTACGGTTATGTATATTGCCCATGACCCCCTCCCCCCTCGAGTCAGAGCCTCAAGCATGACCATCCCCCATATGTTGCACATCTTACTCATTGCGGGTGGGAGGGGGGAGGAGGGGATGGATATATACAAACATAATGAGTAAGATGTTTTTTGACTTTTTAATAATGATCATACTGACAGGGGTATTATGATCTCTCATTGTGGTTTTAATTCACATTTCCCTGATGATAGTGATATTGAACATTATTTTCTGTCAGTTGGCAATTTGTCTATCTTATTTTGAAGAAAACTTATGTTGATATCTTTCTTTCTCTTTCTTACATTTTATTGTCTTTCTGTTTTGTTGGAGTTCTTTGTGTATTCAGTAAAACAGGCCTTTTCAGATGTATACTTTCTGAATATTTTGTCCCATTCTGAAGGCTGCCTGCTTACTCTATTAATTATTTTCTTTACTCTTCAGAAGCTTTTAGTTTAACTAAGTTCCAGTTATTTATTTATTTATTTATTTATTTATTTATTTATTTATTTTTGCTTCTGTATTTTCCTTTGCAACCTTAGTCATAAATTCTTTCCTAGACCATTGTCCAGAATAGTTTTCCTAAGCTTTCTTCTAGGATTTTTATGGTTTTAGGTCTTACTTTAAAGTTTCCAATACATCTTGAGTTAATTTTTATATATAGTGATAGAAAGGGATCCACTTTCATTCTTCTGCATGTGGCCATCCAGTTTTCTCAGCTCCATTTATTGAATAGGGAATGCTTTCCCCATTGTATATTTTTGTCTGCTTTTTGAAGATCAGTTGGCCATAGCTGTATGGTTTTATTCCTGGGTACATTATTCTGTTTCATTGATCTATGTCTCTACTTTTATACCATTATCATGTGTTTTTATTACTATAGCCTGTAGAATAATTTGAAGTGCAGTAATGTGATACCTCCAGATTTCTTCTTTTTGCTTAAGATTGCTTTGGCCATTGGGGATCTTCTTTGGTTCCAAGTGAAGCTTAGGATTATTTTTTCTAGATCTGTGAAATAATACTTTGGTGTTTTGATGGGAATTGTGTTGAATCACTGTGGGCAGAATTAACATTTTAATGATCATGATTCTAGCAGTTCATGAGCATGGTATGTTTTTCCATTTGTCATGTCATTTATGATTTCTTTCATCAGTGTTTTGTAGTTGTCCTTGTAGATATCTTTCACTTCCCTGGTTAAATATATCCTAAGCATTTTATTCTCTTCATAGCTATTGTAAATGTTATTGAGTCTTTGGTTTGATTATCAGCTAGGATATTATTAGTATAAAAAAATGCTACTGGCTTGTGTACATTGATTTTGTAACCATAGACTTCACTGAATGCATTTATAAATTCTAGAAGTCTTTTGGTATAGTCTTTGAGTTTTCTAAATACAGGATCATAGTGCCAGCAAGCAGGGATAATTTGACCTCTTCTTTCCTGATTTGGATGCCCTTTCTTTTTTTTTTTTTTTTTTTTTTTTTTTTTTGTCTCTTGGCGATGGTTAGGACTTCCAGTACCATGTTGAATCATAGTGGTGACAGTGTGTATAGTTGTCTTTTTCCAGTTATTAGTGGGAAACCTTTAAACTTTTCTCCATTAAGTATGATGTTGGTTGTGGGTTTGTCATGTATAACTTTTATAATTTTTAGATATGTTCCTTCTATGCCTAGTTTATTGACATTTTTCATGATGAAAGCATGTTGAATTTGGGTGCATGCTTTTTATGCCTCTATTGAGATGATTATATGGTATTTTTTCTTTATTTTTATTATTTTATTGATTTATTTTTATTTCAGAATATTATGAGGGTACAAACCTTTAGGTTACATAAATTGCTTTCGTACCATTTGAATCAAAGTTATAAATGTGCCCATCTCCAAAACAGTGTGAATAGTAACTGTTTGTTAGGTGTGAATTTAACCTTTACCTCCTTCCCCATCCCACCTGCTTGATTTCCAATGAATGTTATTTCTATATGGGCAATTAAGTGCTGATCCATTAGTTCCAATTTAATGGTGAGTACATGTGGAGTTTGTTTTTACATTCTTGTGACACTTTACTTAGAAGAATGGTCTTCTGCTTCAACCAGGATAATACAAGAGGTATTAGTTCACCATTTTTTATGGCTGAGTAGTACTCCATTGCATACATATACCACATTTTATTAATCCATTCATGTATTTTTGGGCACTTGGGTTGTTTCCACATCTTTGCAATTGTGGATTATGCTGCTATAAATATTTCAGTGCAGGTATGTTTTTTATACAATGTCTTTTGTTCCTTTGGGTAAATACCCAGTAGTGGGATTGCTGGATCAATTGATAGTACTACTTTTAATTCTTTGTGTTATCTCCATGCTGCTTTCCATTGAGGTTGTACTAGTTTGCAGTCCCTCCAGCAGTGTAAGAGTGTTTCTGCCTCTCCACACCCACACTAACATTTGTTGTTTTGAGACTTTTTGATAAAATCCATTCTCATTGAAGTTCAGTGATATTTCATTGTGGTTTTGATTTGCATTTCACTGATGAGTAGAAATGTTGAGCATCTTTCCATATGTTTCTTGGCCATTAGCTTATCTTCTTTCAAAAAGTTTCTGTTCTTGTTGTTTGCCCAATTTTTTACTGTGATACTTTGATTTTTTCCCTGCTGATTTACTTGAGTTCTTAGGAATATATTTAGCCACAGCAGTGAAAGACCTCTACAGGGTAAACTATGAAACACTGAGGAAGAAATATCAGAAGATGTAAACAGATGGAAAGAAATCATTATTATCTTGATTATGATGGTTTCATGGGTTTATATGTATATCAATACATATCACATTTTTCATTTAAAATATGTACAATTTATTATATACCAATTGTTCTTCAATAAAGCTGTTAAAAGAAAAAGTATGGTGATAGTTAAAATAGCAAATTTTTATTTAAGTTGTTGCAGTAAAAGAATCATTTATGCTAAGGGAAAGAGTAATCTAAATGTTTCATAAGCTGCTGCTCTTCATGTAATTTTCTCCCACTCCAAAATAATTCCCTTCCTTCAAGTTTTACTATTTTCTAAAATTAGTATGCCATTTCAGTGACGGTCTAATGAAGATGTCGACCACACATTTGTGCAGTTGGAAATTGCCAAGAATAATCTAAAATATGTGCTTTGTTAAAAAAAAAATACTGGATTCCAAGATATACTTGGGACAAGAACATTGAAATCATATACTCTACCCTGCAATGTAACAAACATATTCTTAAAATAGCCAGGAGTATTCCCTAGAGGAAGGTAGAAATTAGAGAAAATCAATGAACTTTCCAACATTTGTATCCAGGTGAAATTGGATGAGAGTATAAAGGCAAACTTAAATGTGGAAAACAAATTACAAAAGAGCATAGTACAGCATGAGAGAGTGTTGTGGCAAATTGACAGACCAAGCTCACACCAATTTAACTTTAGGGAAAATATTAATAACCAGAAACTCTAAGTGCTTTTTACATATTATCTCATTTAATCATCACAACAATCCTATGGGCCACCCTGTTATCCCCATTTTACACATGAGGAAACAGACTTAGAGAGGTTAAACCACTTGATTATGGTTTCGCCATTGGTTGCTGGCAGAGCCAGTGAGGCAGGTACATTATAATGTGTCACAACTGTTTGTAATAACTTGCCTTGCATGTAAAATGAATCTGTGACTGGTTTCAATCAATAGAACATGGAAAAGGTGAAGGGAATTTGCAGATGGAAATAATGTCCCAAGACAGTTGATTTTCAGTTAATCAAAGTGAGATTATCCTGGGTATAGCTGACTTAATTATGTAAAAGCCCTTAAAAAAGAGGCAGGAACCCTCCCTGAGGTTGAAGACTCTCTCTCCTGCTGGCCTGCAATAAGAAAACCAACATGAGTTCTAAAGCCACAAGAAAATGATTTTGCCAATGACTTGAAGAAGCTTGGAAGTGGACCTTTCCACCATCAAGCCTCTGATGAGAATGAAGCCTGGACAACAATGTGATTGTGTTTTATAAGGACTTTAGCAAGTCTAGCTAAACTGTGCCTGGATTTCTGATCTATAGAAACTGAAATATTAAATGTATGTTGCTTGAAGCTACTATATTTGTAGTCTTTATAATGAAGAAATAGAACACTAATACAGACAATATTGGGAATGTGACTGGTATATGAACATTGAGCTGTTTTGTTTTATAAGCACCAACTGGCTGGCCTGTGCTCTTCCCCAGCAGGCAACCTTTCTTGGTTGATTGTCACAGCTTGATAGTCCCACAGAAGTGGACAAGGGGTCCAGATTCCCCGTACTCTTGACAGAGCTTTGGGTAGAGCCACTAAAAGGCCATAAGCATAATAAACCTACACCACAAAGTGTTAGATCCAATACTCTGTTACTAAATTTAGAAATCAGGGAGGAAAACAGTTCAGGGATTCACTAACAATGACAAAACTCACAAAAGAGACTCTAAATAAAGAATTGGGTAGGGGGAAAGTCATTGTTATTACTAAAATTAAACAAGATGAATACACTAACTTAGAAGCACTGATGGGACAGTAGAGAATCATAATTTTTTCTCAAGGAACTTAGAATTTTCACTCCTCTTCAGTAGGGAGATCAATTTCCACACACTAGTTCGGGGGTATTCTAAGTTTAATCTGCACATAGTGATATCAAACTAAGCAAAATCTCAATTGCTATGTATTTGGTGAATTTTTGCAAGTTTCTTTCCTAGAACAAACATGCTTCTATGTTACATTTTCTTCTCCTTATCTTGAACATATAATCAGAAACAGCCTGTAACTGGGCAGATTCCTATTGGCTTGGATTGTTAAGGTCTTTTCCATCTCTGAAAAATGTTACAAACAAATGTTTTTATGGCACCATTTTAGAAAAAAAATAAAGTAAATATTAGAAGAGCAAGTTTGTGTTCCAGCTTATAATTGAGAGACTGTGGTTCACACTGTAATGTACTGTACTTGTATACAAATACCATGTTACTTACCCATTAATCTCTGGTTTTTGTTTTATGATTTGTTTTTAGAATAGCAGGGATGAATTCTGCAGAGCCATTGACTCTGTCTCCACTGACTTACCCTACTCCCCAGCCCCCAATATCCATAAGAGCTAGACCAAATGCATCTTAGAGAAAACTGATCTATCTAGGTTAAGAGCTCAGTCATGCCTCAGTATCAAAACAAGGTTAACTTATCCAATCATGGATGCAGCCAAAGTCTTTGGCCTTATTTACACTGAGGTTGGTCTACTTTCAGTTCTGACCCACTTAACTGACCATTACATTACTCGATTTTATTTTTTTTGTTGCCTTATAGTAATAAGCTGTAATTCTGTGTTTTGTTATTTTATTGGTTGTAGAGTTTATAATACGAATCTTGAATTTACCAGAATATCCCTTAAAGTGATATTACATTCCTTCATATCTTACAACCATATACTTCTATTTTCCCTTCTCAGCTTTTGTGTTATTATCATTACATATGGTATATTTATGTATACGTGCATTTACATATACATATGCTTACATGAAATATTACATATATACATGTACATATGTTATAAAGCCCTACTACATTCTCATTATTTTTGTTTACTGGCATCCATGTGTTAGACATTTCTGTTGCTCTTTACTTCTTTGTGTAGATCCAGGTTTCCTTCTGGTATCATTTTTCTTCTGCCTGAAAGGCAGCATTCTTTGATTTGTCATGTATTGTGGATCTGCTGATGACAAATTATTTTGCTTTATATATGTCTACAAATCTCTATTTTGCAATCATCTTTAACAGATTTATTAAGATATAAATAATACACCATAATTTTTCCAATTTAAACTGTACAATGATTTTTAGTATTCACTGAATTGTACAACTATCATCACAATCAATTTTAGAATATTTTAATTGCCTCAGAAGTAAAGCCCACACATACAAGCAACCATTCTCCTTTTTCCCCAACTCCCCCAGGCTTGGCAAACACTAATCCAATTTCTGTATCTCTATATTTGCCTATTCTGAACATTTCATATAAATGAAATTATAGAATATGTGGTCTTTTGTGGCGGGCTTTTTTTTTTTTGCCTAGCAAAATTATCTTCAGTTACATTCAAATATAGTGTATATCAGCACTTCATTATATTATGGCCAATGGTATTTCATTATATAGATATACTACATTTCTTTTTTATTTCAGAATATTACAAAAATACAAACAGTTTGGATACATGAATTGCTTTTGTACAGATTGAGTAAAAGTCATAAGCATATCCACCACCCAGATAGGGTTCATTGTACACGTTAGGTGTGAATTCACCCATCCCCTCCTCCTCCCTTCCACCTGTTTGATTTCCATTGAATGTTACTACCATATACGCACACAAGTGTTGATCTATTAGTTCCAATTTAGTAAAGAGTTCATAAGGTTTTTGATTTTCCATTCATGCAATACTTCATTTAAAAGGATGGTCTTCAGTTCCATCCAGGCTGTTAAAAAGGCATGTCACCATTTCTTTATGGTTGAGTAATACTCCATTGCATACAGATACCACATTTCATTAATCCATTCGTGTATCAATGGGAAATTGGGTTGTTTCCACATCTTTGAAATTGTGAATTGTGCTGCTATAAACATCCGAGTGCAAGTGTCTTTTTTATAATAAAATTTCTTTTTTTTCCTATGGGTAAATACTCAGTAGCAGGATTGCTGGATCAAATCGTAGGCCTACTTTCAGCTCTTTGATATGTCCCCATACTACTTTCCATAGAGGTTGTACTAGTTTGCAGTCCCACCAACAGTGTGTAAGTATTCCTTTCTCTGTGTATCCACACAATATTCCTTTCTCTGTGCATCTGTTGTGTTGGGACATTTGGATAAAGGCCATTCTCACCAGAGTTACATGATATCTCACTGTGGTTTTGCTTTGCCTTTTCCTGATGACTAGAGACTTTGAGCATTTTTTCATATGTTTATTGGCCATAGGTCAGTCTTCTTTGGAAAAGCTTTTGTTCATGTCTTTTGCCCACTTTTTAATAAGGTTGTTTGATATTTTCTTGCTGATTCACTTGAGTTCTTTGTAGATTCTGATTCTTAGCCCTCTATCGGATATATAGCATGCAAATACTTTCTCCCATTTGATAGGTTATGTATTTTCTCTATTGACTGTCTCCTTGTCTGTGCAGAAGCTTGTTAATTTAATCAGGTCCTGTTTAGTTATTTTTGTCATTGCTGTAATTTCCTTTGTGGTATTCTTCATAAATTCTTTGCCTAGTCCTATATCTGTAAGAGTTTTTCCTACCTCTTCTTCTGTAACTCTTACAGTTCCATGCTTTAGGTTTAAGTCTATTTTCCATTGTGAATTAATTTTGGTCTATTTTCCATTGTGAATTAATTTTGGTGATTTGTGAGAAGTGTGGAACCTGTTTCAGTCTTCTCCATATGGCTATCCAATTTTCCCAGGATAATTTATTGAATAGGGATTCTTTTCCCCAGTATATGTTTTTGTCTGCTTTGCCAAAGATCAAAGGGCAATATGATGATAGTTTTATATTTGAGCTCTCTGTTGTGATCCGTTGGTCTAGGTGTCTGTTTTTGTGTCAGTCCATGCTGCTTTGGTTGCTATGGCCTTATAGTATAGCTTGAAGTCTGTTAAATTGATGTCGCACAATTTGTTCTTTTTGCTTGCAATTGCTTTTGCTATGTGAGGTCTTTTCTGGTTCAATACAAAGCATAGAATTATTTTTTCTAGATCTGTAAAAAAATGGCTTTGGTACTTTAATGGGGATTGTATTGAATCTGTAATTCACTTCAGATAGTATGGACATTTTAACAATGTCGATTCTGCCAATCCAATAGTAGTAATTCATTTTGGGTACTATAGACATTTTAACAATGTTGATTCTGCTGAGCATGCTATTTTCCCATTTGTTTACATCCTCTGAAATTTCTTTCCTCAGTGTTTCCTAGTTCTACCTATAGAAGTCTTTGACCTTCTTGGTTAAATATATTTGTCGGTATTTTGTTGCTATTGTGAAAAATTCTGAGTCTTTGATCTGATTCTTAGCTTGATAGTTGTTGGTGTATAGGAATACTACTAATTTGTGTACATTGATTTTGTAGCCTGAGACTTTGCTGAATTTATTCATCAATTCCAGATGTTTCTTGGCAAAGTCTTGGGGTTTTCTAGATATAAGATTGTATGATCAGCAAAGACCGATAGTTTGACCTGTTCATTCCCCATTTGGATACACTTGATTTTCTTCTCTTGCCTTATTGCCCTGACTAGGACTTCCAGAACTATGTTGAATAAAAGTGGTGACAGTGGGCAACCTTGTCTCTTTCCAGTTCTAAGCTAGAATGCTTTCAGTTTTTCCCCATTAAATATGATGTTGGCTGTGGGTTTATCATACATGGCTTTTATAACATTGAGATATATTCCATCTATGCCTATTTTCTTTAGAGTTCTTATGATAAAAGGGTGCTGAATTTTCTCAAATGCATTTTCTGTGTTTATCAAGAGGATCATATGGTCTATGTTTTTGCTTCTATTTCTGTGGTCAATCACGTTTATAGATTTGTGTATATTAAACCATCCTCGCATCCCTGGGATGTAGCCCACTTGATCATTTTGAATTATTGTTTTGATGTGCAGGTGAATTCAGTTTGCAAGAATTTTATTGAGAATTTTTGCATCTACATTCACAAGAGGTATCAATCTGTAGTTTTCTTTTTTGTTGTGTCCTTTCTTGGCTTTGGTATAAGCTGATATTGGCTTTGTAGAATGAGTTGTGGAGGATTTCTTCGTTCTCTATGTTACAAAATAACTTCTGCAGTATAGGCACCAGTTCTTTGTAGGTCTAATAAAATTTGTGAAACCATCTGGTCTGGAACTTATTTTTGTTGGAAGAATTTATACAGCTGCTTCAATTTTGTTCCTTGACATTGGTCTGTTCCGAAGTTCAATTTCTTCCTGATTGAGCCTAGGGAAGTTTTGTGTTTCAAAGAATTTGTCCATTTCCTCAACATTTTCATATTTTATGTTCATATACATTTTATGGTATTCAGAGATTATATTTTGTATTTCTTTGGTGTCAATTTTAATATCCCCTTTTTCATTTCCGATTGAGCTATTAGGTTCTTTTCTGTTTCTATTTAATCTAGCTAGAGGCCTGACAATTTTGTTCATCTTGCCAAAGAATCAACTTTTGGTTTCATTAGTCTTCTGTATAATTTTTTGATATCAATTTCATTTAGTTCTGCTCTGACTTTAGTTATTTCTTTTTTTCTGCTGGGTTTGGGATTGGTTTGCTCTTCTTTTTCCAATTCCATGAGATGATTCATTAGGCTGTTGATTGTTTGCTCTTCCTTTTCCAATTCTTTGAGATGATTCATTAAATTGTTGACTCACTAGATTGTTGATAGCTTGATTTTTGATTTTTCTGTATTTTGGATGCAGGCATTTAAGACGATAAATTTTTCTCTTATGACTGATTTTGCAGAATCCCACAAATTTGGTAATTTGTTTCCCCTTTGTCATTTATTTCAAAGATTCTTTTGATTTCTGTGTTAATTTCATCTTTACCCAATAAATATTCAGCAGTTGGTTGTTTATTTTCTATGACTTTGTGTAGGATTGAGTGTTTATGTTGGAACTTATTTCTAATTTTATTCCACTATGGTCTGAGAAGATACATGGTATAATTTCTATTTTTGTTTTTAAATTTGTTTAGGATTATTTTTTGGCCTAGGATGTGATTAGTATTAGAGTGTTCTATGAGATGATGACAAAAATGCATATTCAGAGGTTTTGCAGTAGAATATTCTGTAAATGTCTTTAAGTCCATGTGTTCTAGAGTTCCATTTAAGTCCATTCTTTCTTTGCTAATTTTCTGATTGGAGGATCTGTGCCATTCTGTTAGTGGGGTGTTGGAGTCTCCAGCTATTATGATTATTCTTTGTATCATTTTATTTAGATCAAGTAGGGTTTGCTTTATTAATCTGGCCACAACTGTGTTAGGTACATAAATATTTACTATTGTTAGGTCTTCTTGTTGAATTGTTCCCTTCACCATTATATAATGATCATCTTTGTCTTTCTTTATTTTTGCTGACTGGAAATCTATGTTATGTGATATGAGAATGGGTATGCCAGCTTCCTTTTGGTTTCCATTTGTGTGGAATATTGTTTTCCATCCCTTCACCTTGAGTCTAGATGAGTCCTCATTGCTTAGGTATGTTTCTTGGAGACAGCAGATACTTAACTTGTACTTTTTAAAAATCCATTCAGCCAGCCTGTATCTGTTGAGTGGGAAGTTCAAGCCATTTAAATTTATTAAAATAATTGATAGGTGGGGTGGTTTTCTGTTCATCCTGTTGAGTAGAACTCTTGCTTTGTTTTACCTCTTGCGCTTGTTGTATTCAGCCTCTGACCTTTAGCTTTTCATTGGTTTTTCACTGGTGGATGTCTATTTTGTTGATCTGTGTATAATGTAGTTCTCAGTATTCCTTTTAGGACAGGTCTAGCCTTGAAAAATTCCCTTAGTGTTTGTTTGTGTGAGAAAGTCTTATTTCTCCCTCATATAAGAAGCTTAGTTTTGTAGGATACAAAATCTAGGCTGGCCATTATTCTGTCTGAGAAGGCTGAGAATGGGGACCCCAATCCCTTCTGGCTTGTACAGTCTCAGTTGAGAAATCTGTAGTTAGTCTGATGGGTTTTCATTTGTGGGCTACCTGCTGCTTTCGCCTCATGGCTTATAGGAATGACTCTTTTGTGTTTACTTTGTCCAGTTTAATGACTATGTGCTGTGGTGATTGCCTCTTTGCAATGATTTTCCCAGGGGTCCTTTGAGCTTCTTGAACCTGGATATCTAGATTTCTAGTAAGGTCAGGGAAACTTTCCTCAATTATTCCCCTGGGGAATAGATTTTTCAACCCTTGTGTATTTTTTCTTTACCCTCAGGGATGCCTATGATTATTATATTAGGCCTCTTTACATAGTCTCATATTTCTTGTAGGTTTCATTCTTTCCTCTTGTTTCTCAGTTTTTTCTCTTTGACTGTCTTTTTTTAACTAGAAGGTGTTTTCTTCAAGGTCTGAGATTCTTTTTTCTGCCTGATCTAGCCTATTCTCAATGCTTTCACCTGTGTTTTATATTTTCTTGAACAAATTTCTCATTTCCAGAAGTTCTATTTGAATTTTTTTTAATATTTCAAATTCCTTAGCAATTTTTTATTCATTTCCTGCATTGTTTTTATGGTTTCTTTGTGTTGGATTTCTATTTTCTTTTGTATTTCATTGAGATTCCTTATAGTCTATGTTTCAGATTCTTCATGTTTCCTTTCTATATTTTCATTTTGTTTGGTACTCATTGGTAGGGAGTTTTTGTTTTGTTTTGGTGGTATCCTTTTGCTCTAATTTTTCATGCTTCTGGAGTTATTTTGCTGGCTCCTTCTCATCTGGCCTCTTGGTTAAGACCTTGGTGTGCTAGGCCTGGCTATGGGCCTGTCTCTGGTTCTCAGCATATTGATCCCTGTGCCTGCTATGGAGAGGAGTGCTGATCCTGAGTTGCCTGTGGGATATTCTAGCAGGTTGAGCATACCTCTTGAGTTACCTCTGACATGCTGTCTTCAC
The DNA here is from genome assembly GCA_008086735.1 of Cheirogaleus medius. Taxonomy (NCBI): domain Eukaryota; kingdom Metazoa; phylum Chordata; class Mammalia; order Primates; family Cheirogaleidae; genus Cheirogaleus; species Cheirogaleus medius. The sequence goes on from VBSM01000568.1 coordinate 4,590,416, forward strand.
CTCTTCCAAACAATGTATAGTGAGTTAGTTCCCCCTGGTTACTCTTGGTGATGGTGGTGGTTATTTTGATTGTGAGTCAGCCACACCCACACCTTGTTTGTATGAGTTGGAAGTTCCTATGATGGAGTATTTTGCTGTTCTCCCTCTCATTGGTTCATATTTGTGTGATAGAGCCAGATGCTGATGTGTTCTTTTGTGTCTATTGTAGACTCTGGTCCCCCAGTGGAGTACTTGAGTGCCCCAAGCTTTAGGAGGTACCCTGTAGTTCCCAGGGAGTTTCATGATCTCCACCATCACTGAGGTGGGGAGAGGAGCAAGGCAGTTTGTGACTAGATTATGGGAGCCTGAAAGGCTTTGCATAGCCTCTGTGGGGCTCAGTAGTTTCTTTTCCAGCCACTAGGGGGGGCATCCAGTAAGGTGGTCGGGACAAGCTCTCCAAACCTGGGGGGCTGCTCAAGGGGGCGGGGGTGCTAAATGCTTGTGTGCTAAGGCATCAGTCTGGGTTCTTTCCACCCTTATCCAGTAATGTAGTTTTCTGTGGGGAGTTGTAGGTGCTCCCCCAAATGGCCAGTCTTTGGACCCCACATACTCTGTAAAATTGAGTCAGTAAATGCTATAAATGGTGTATAAATTGACCCCCTTCTCAGTAAGTGGCACTTGCCAGAAGGGACGAGCTATAATGTTGTTTTGGGGTCTTGTGACCAGCTCTAGTCCCTCAGGAGACACGTTCAAATGCCCCAAGTTATGGGTGGGGCCCTGGAACTTCCAGGTGAGTCCTTATTTGCTGTGGCATCAGAGGCAAGTAGGGGGGGAGTGCAGCTGGGTGGAGTTGGGTTCTGTGAACTTGCCCTCAGGCTCTACAGAAGCTGGCAAAGTAGCTGTTTTGGCAGGGGTCAAAAGTCTGCTCCCAGTTTCTGAGCATAGCTACCAGGGAGGGGCTGAAATGGGCCCACTCAACCAGTCTGCTTGTCAAGGCAGGTCCATCTAAGGTTAACAAACTGGCAGTTTGCAGTCTGCAATGGGCCTCACTCCTCTGCCCCCCTTCTCTGCTCCATAGTCTCTTTCTGACATCTGTCAATAGGCCGGAGCCTTAGGCAGCTGAGGTTCCTACCAACTGGGCTGTGGGCTGGGATGTTCCCCACCCAGGATCCTGGTATGAGTGGACAGTGAGGCCCTCCAATCAGGGAAGGGGTCTCCTGGGAGCACAATGCAGCTAGGACTCACACTGCACTCTCCCCACTGATCTGCCCACGTGGGCTTCCTTACTTCCCAGGATCAAGATAGTCAATCCTTGACCATGCCGGGGAGAAGCTCACTGGTCCCAGATGACCCACAGGGTGCCTGAGCAGGATCAATGTCCCTCTACCTCAGAGCATGCCCTCCTCTGATGGAGCTGCTAGGAAAGTGGCATCAAGGAGGGCTGGTAATCGTGGAGTTCACAGTCTTAGCTCCGTTTGGGCCACTGCAGGACCCTAAGAGGTAAGGCCTGAGTCCTGCTCTCTGTAGAAACCTCAGTATGGTGGTAAAATTGTCTCTCTCAGCAGTTGTGTGTGGGGAAAAGAGGGAGAGGGAAAGAGTCTATATGGAGGAGAACTAACAATCTTATTGTCTCTCACCCTCTCTGTGGGAGGCAGTCCACCCAGAATATCCAGGCTCTAGTGTCACACAGATCACCCAGGACCCACTGGACCCCTGTCACTCCTGCAGTCTGGGCCAGAGTTGGGAAATGGCTGTGTGGAAATGAGCAGAACAATACCTGAGGAGTTAAAGCCCCCCAGGGAGGAGAGAGGCACATGGTGGGTGGAGAAGCAGTATGGCACCTGCCATCCCAGCTAAGGTATGTGGGAGTGGGAAGTGTCCCAGGGGGGCTGAGAGGCTGGTGCCCTGTCCACAAGCAGTTCCCAGCTCACAGGTAGCAGCAATCTCTGGGGTCATGTGGAAAGAAATTCTCTCCAGCAGCTTGGGATCCTACTGACTGTCAGAGTTGCAAGGGAGGGAGAAACAAAATCCTCCACCTACCCTTCTCCCTGTACTCCAAGCTTCTCATGAGTTGATCTTTGCTGATAACTTGCTCCTTCTTGTTCTGCACCACAACTTCTTCCTGTGGAGTCTTCTGAAGGCTCTGGAACACTTCCTTCAGACCCACATCTGATCTATGTCTGTTCATTTTTTTCACTTTCATTTGAAACATTTCTTTCTTACTGGAATGCTCCAGCAGCTGGTATCTCCGGTAACCTATCTTGTCCCTCTCACCGAATTGTTTCAGATGTACTACATTTCATTGCAATCATTAGCTGATGGCTTTTTAGGTTGTTAATATTTTGGCTATTTGAATAACTCTGCTATGAACATTCATGTATAAGTATTTATGTGAACATATGTTTTAATTATCTTGGCTTTACACCTCAGAGTCGAATTGCCAAATCATATGATAACTCTATGTTTAACATTTTGAGGAAATGCAAAACTATTTTCCAACGTGGATGTACTATTTTACAGGAGTCTGAGAGTTTCAATTTCTCCCCATCTTTGTTGAAACTTGTTATTGTCTATCATTTTTTATTTTATTGTAGCCATCTCAGTGGATATGAAGTGATATCTTCTTCTTCTTTTGATTTGAATTTCCCTAAAGATAACATTGTTGAGCACATTTCATATGCTTGTTTGGCTATTTGTGTATCTTTCTGAGAAATATCTATTCAGTTCTTTAGCTCATTTTAAAACTGAGTTGTATTCATTATTATTAATACATTGCCATACTTTTTGAAAGATGTTTTAACTGCATATAGAGTCTGGGCAGATGGAATTTTTCTTTCAGTATGATTTTCCTTTCAATATGGTTTTTCAGATGTTGCTCTGAAAATTTTCTTCTAGATTGCATTGTTTCAAGAAATCTACTGTAATACTTAATTATGTTCCTCTGTATGTAAAGTGGTTTTTTGTTAAGCTGCTTTGAAATACTTTTTTATTGCTGGTTCTAAGCAATTTGATTATAATATGCATTGGTGTAGTTTTTTTCATTTTTCTTAAGTTTGGACTTTTTTGAGTTTTTTGGATCTGTGATTTATATTAATATTTTATGCCCAATTTTGGAAATTTTAATCATTATTTCTTCAAATATCTTTCTACCTTCTCTTCTGGTTTTCCTGAATTATACGTATATTAAGACAAATGAGGTAGTCCCAAAGCTCACTGACACTATATTAATTTTTAAAAAACTTTTTATTTTGGAATATAGATTCATAGGAAGTTGCACAGATGGTACAGAGAAGTCCCATGTACCCTTCACCCAGTTTTCCCAATGATTGTGTCTTACTATTTCCACCCATTTATATCTTATTGTAAAATAAAAATGGATACTAATAAAAATGCAGTAAGTTAATACATTACAATATTACTAGTCCTATATTATGCAATACTACCAATTAAGTATAAAACTCCTTTACACAGAGAGATTGGCTGGTGGATTCAGCTGAACTTTGTATTGCAAAACTTTACTGTGTTAAAATGTTTCCCTGTCTTTCAATCAAGATCCTTAAAATTTTTAAAAGAGGAAAGTTTGTCAAATATGGGACTGGAGAAATATATATAATATTGACTAAATGAGTGGAAATTTATCATTAGCGAGATTTGACAGTAGTTTGTTCCCAATGACAGGAATGTTGGTTGTATACTAAAATTTATTAATATGTAATTTGAACTCCAGTTTATTCTTGCCTATTAAAAATATATCCTTTAAATCTCTTCCAATCTACATTTCCACTTAAGACTTTTCTTGTCCTTGCAACTTACTTTTTGAAGAACTTGGACTATTTGACATGTAGAATTTTCCAGTCTGATGCAGTTCTACATTCCCTTTTCTATATTTTACAAATATAGCTGAATCAAGCTAGATCCTTTTGGTAAGACTATAGGTGGTGTTGTATTCTTTTACTAGAATGCATATATAGTTGTCTCTCTTCTTGTGATGTTAGCAGCTGTGAGGCTCAATGCCTAGATTTGTTAAGTCATTGTGACTACAAAATGGTGTATTTTAATTCTATAATTTCTTCATTTATTGCATTGAATACTTTTATGTAAATGTTTCCTCTAATCTACTACTTAGTTACACAGTGGTATACTTCATATAGGAAATACAGGAGAGATGTTGGATTTTTTCTTTTATTTAATAGTTTCAAGATAATTGATTCCCTATCATTCTCTGAAGGTGAAAAATTGGTTTATAAATATCATCATGAATTATTAATCTTCTTTTATCTACACCAAGAATACATTATTTTTCTCTTAAAAATGGCTATATGTCCACTTAGGTGTTGATCCGTTAATACCAATTTGCTGGTGAGTAAATGTGGTGCTTGTTTTTCCATTCTTGAGATACTTCACTTAGTAGAATGGGTTCCAGCTCTATCCAAGAATATACAAGAGGTGCTATATGCATTTATCAGGTGTCGGGCGGGTGGGAGGGGGAGGAGGGGATGGGTATATACAAACATAATGAGTGAGATGTGCAACGTTTGGGGGATGGTCATGCCTGAGGTTCTGCCTCGAGGGGGGAGGGGGGCATGGGCAATGTACATAACCATAATATTTGTACCCCCATAATATGCAGAAATAAAAAGATGAAAAAAAACACACAAAAAGTGGCTGTACTATAATAACACTGCTTGAGCAGATAACAATTGGATTCAATATTCTCTTCACTTTAACCTTCATTTGGTATAAATTCTACAAGTAAATATGTTGTCCTATATGCTTTTTGTTTGTTTGTTTGTTTTGTATAAATAGGGTCTCACTCTGTCACCCAGGCTGTAGTGCAGTGACATGATCATAGCTTATCATAACCTCAACGAACTGACCTCAAGCAATCTTCCTGCCTCAGCCTCTCAAACTAATGGGATTACAAGAATGAGCCACTGTGCCTGAATCTTGTTCTATATGTTTAGTGCTCACCACCAGTCTTGACATCATTGTCTTTCTAGATATTTTGGTTGTCTAAAGATTTTTCTATTACAGATCCCTCCAGAGGATATCATAGGAACAAGATGCTGAGTTTTTGCATGTTTATAAGTGTTTATGTCCTTTATACTTGCAAGTTAATTTTGCTGGATGTAAAATACTGGGATCACATTTTTGCATGTATTAAATATGTATCTTTATTTTGTTCTGGGGCCAAAATGATGTTGTTGGAAAGTTAGATGATTATGGAAAGTTAAATGATTATACATATTTTTCCTTTATAAGTCACTTACTGATTTTTCCTAGATCAGGGTTTTTAAATGTCAGCACTACTGACATTTTGGGCTGGATAATTTTTTGGGGGGGGGCTTATCCTGTGCATTGTAAGATTTTTAGCAGAATTTATGGTCTCTGCCCACTAGATGCCAGTAGTACACCAGTTGTGACAACCAAAAAATGTCTCCAGATATTTCCAAATGTCCCCTGGGGGCACAAATGACACTGATTAAGAATCACTGTGGTCTAGAAGCTCATAGATATATTCATTTTTATAATAGTCCAATAATTCTACTATAATATGTTTTGATATTGATCAATTTGGGTTCATATTTTCAGTTATGTGACATTAGTTAATTATATAGTTTGGAACAGTTTTCATTTCAGAAAAGATTTCTTGAATTATAGTTTTTTTGGATTTGTTCTTTGTTTTCTTCTCAAGAGATTCCTAGTATCTGTATGCTGGTTCTTTTTTAAATTTTGTTCTTATTTCAGCATATTGTGAGGGTACAAAAAATTAGGTTACATATATTGCCTTTGACCAACCTGAGTCAGAGATTCAAGTGTGTTCATCCCCCAGACAGTGCGTACAGCACCCATTAGGTATGTATATACCAATCCCTTCCTGTCCACTCCCACCTGCTGGACACCTGATGAATGTTATTACTATATGTGCACTTAAGTGTTGATCAGTTAAAAACAATTTGATGGTGAGTACATGTGTTGCTTGTTTTTCTATTCTTGAGATACGTCACTTAGAAGAATGGGCGCCACCTCTATCCAGGCTAATACAAAAGGTGATATATCACCATTGTTGTTTGTGGTCAAGTAGAAATACATGTTATACATTTACCACATTTTATTAATCCACTCAGGCATTAATGGGCACTTGATGATTTAAAGACTAAGTTATCTGAAATCAAAACTGCCAGGCCAGCCTTCTTTTGCCTTCCCTTTGCTTCAAATATTGTTTTACATCCCTTCACCTTGAATCTGAATGCATCCTTTCAGGTTAAGTTTGTTTCCTGAAGACAACAGACTCTTGGCTTGTGTGTATTTATCCATTCAGCCAGCCTATGTCTCTTTAGTGGGCAGTTCAAGCCATTCATATTTATTGAGAGAACTGATAGGTGGGGCAAATTTCTCTTCATCCTGTTGGGTTGAACTTTGTTGCTTTGTTTTCTCTCTTGAGACATTGTGGAGTATTGCCTTTGATCTTTACCTTTTGAGTGATTTTACATTCGTGAGTGTTTATTGTGCTAATCCATGTGTAAACTGTTTTGAGTACTTCTTGTAGGGCTAGTCTTGTCTTGGTGAATTCCCTCAGTCTTTGCTTATCTGAGAATGCCTTTATTTCTCCTTCATATACAAAACTTAGTTTTGCAGGGTACAAGATTCTTGGCTGGGCATTATTCTGTTTCAGAAGAGTGAGAATGGGACCCCAGTCTCTTCTTGCTTGTAAGGTTTCAGTTGAGAAGTCTGGCATTATTCTGTTGGGTTTTTCTTTGTAAGTTACTTGCTTCTGTTGCCTTACAGCTTGTAGGAGGGCCTCTTTGGTGGTTATTATGGTCAGTCTGATGACTGTGTGTCATGGTGTCTTCCTATTTGCAATGAATCTCCCATGAGTCCTTTGAGCTTCTTGGACCTAGATATCTAGCATTTTAGCAAGGCCTGGGAAATTTTCCTCTATTATATCCACAAATAGCTTATCCAAACCTTGTGTATTTTCTTCTTTACCCTCATGGATGCCTATGATTCTCACATTAGGCATCTTCACATAATTCCACATTTCTTGTGGGCTTTGTTCTTTTCTCTTATTTCTCTGTTCTAACTCTGTGACTGGCTTATTTAATTGAAGGGTGTTATCTCCATTCCATGAGATTATTTCTCTTTTTTGATCTACCTTGTTCTTGAGGCTTTCCACTGTGATTTGTAGTTCCTTGAATAAATTCTTCATTTCCAGAAGTTCAGTTTGAATTTTCTTTAATGTTTCAATTTCTTTAGTAAATTTTTCTTCCAAATGATGGTTTATTTTGTGGGTTTGTGTGTGTGTGTGTGTGTGTGTGTTGGTTATCACTTTTTTCTTGCATATCATTGAGATTTCTTACAATCCATGGTTGAAATTCTTCTTATGTTATTTTAGTGTTCTGAATTTGGTTGATGTCCATTGCTAGAGAGCTGGTGTTCCCCTTTGGGAGTGTGATTTCCATTTGATTCTTCCTACTTCCAGAGTTCTTTCGCTGATTCCTTCCCATCTGGATCAGCTGTTGCTCCTTACCTTTATATTTTCATTTGAATAATGACATGCTCTGTTTAGTCTCTCAGCCAGTAGGTGGTGTTTGTGGGTGAGATTCAACCACACCCTTTATGATGAGTCTATAGATGCACTTAAAGTGTTTGCAGACTGATCTCCCTGTCAGTAGGTGGTGTTTGCTGAGAGGAGCAGGCTTCAGTTTTGGTTTTGGCTCCTGTAACCAGCTCTTGTTCTTCTGGAGTGGCACTCTAGTGCCTCAGATGGTGGGTGGTGCCCTAGGACTTCCAGATGTGTCCTTATTCTCCATCTCATTAGGGGTAAATGGGGGAGTGATTCTGTGCCAAGCTGGGTTGAGTGAGCCTGCCCTCAAGCTCCACAGATGCTTTTATAAGGTGTCAAAAGTCTGTTCTTTGCTTCTGGGCAAAGACACCAGGTAGGGGCTGAAATGGCCCCCCTCAGCTGAAAAGTCTACATGTGATGGTGGGGATATATGAGACCTGCAAAATGGAGCAGGCCTCTCTCCTTTCCTCCTTCCACTATTCTGCAGTCTCTCCGAGGCTTCTGTCAGCAGGCAGAACCTCAAGCCAGCAGACCTCCCCTGGCTGTGATGTGGGCCAGGAGGTTCCCTGCCCAGGACCTCAGCCTGAGCTGGGAGTATGGCCCTCCCATGGAAGGAGGGCTGCCCCTCAAGCACGCTGATCTTCCCCTGAAGGAACACACATTTCAATAAGCTTGTTCACAAATATCCCTTCTGTGTCCCCAGGTATTGCGATTGAGACCTGGGTGTATGGAATCTGGTCTGCAGGACTGTCCCCTTGGCCCTGGAGATGAATCCCTGACCCTGCCAGGGAGAAGAGTGTTGGTCTCAAGTATCCCATGGGGTGCCCAAGCTGGATCAATGTCTCTCCGCCTTGGGATTTGCCCTGCTCTCCTGTATTCACCAGGCAAGCACTACCTGGGAAGGCTGGCAGTCAGGAAGCTCACAATTAGAGTACTCCTCAGTCTGCTGGAGGGCCCCAAAAAAGAAAAGTCCCATTCCTTGCAGATGTCTCCATGTGTTGGCTACATTGTCTCTTTCAGGAGCTGCAGGTAGGGAACGGTAAGGGGAAAATGAAGCAATATGGCACCTGCAAATCAGCTTGGGTCTGTGGCCCAGGAGGTGCCCCAAGAGTGCCCAAAGTCTGAGGACCTTTCGCAAGAGACTCATTGCTCACTGGCAGCAGCCATCTCTGGGCTGGTTCTAGCAGGTGTCTCCAATCACTCAGGAGCCCACCAGCAGTCCAAGATGCAAGTAAGGGGAAATTTAACTGCTCCACCTAGCCTTGTGGCCTGTCTCCAAGCCTCTCAGGGGCCTTTCTGCTTCCATTCCTCCTCCACAACTTCTTCCCATGGAGTCTCCTGTAGTTTCGGGCACCCTTCCTTCTGACCCTCATCCCATCTATGTTTGTCTGCCTGTTTATTTTTGTTTTATTCATTTTCTTCTAACATCTATCTTTATTGCAGAGACACTCCAGGTGGTGGTTTTTGTGTTCACTATCTTGCCTCTCCCTGTGTATGCTGGTTCTTATTTAACTATCTTTAATTTTTATTACTGTTAATTCTTTTTATCTCTTTTCACTTCTTTTTAAACATTTCCCTAATTTTTGCCTTCTATTTCTCTTAAAACATAATCTATTATCTTTATTCAGTATCATGTTCCTGCTAGTTTAACCTCTTATTTTGAAGTAATTATTTTATTTTATCTCTAATTGTTTCCTGAATTCTGTCACCTTATTTTTCAGATTTTTGTAATTCTGATTTATATAGTGGTTTATTATTTTCTGTGCCTTGTATCATATTCTCAATGTTGTTTTCTTCCTTTTGAAATAGAAGGTTACAGTTTTGATTTGTTCTATGAGCATGAGTTTCATAATCTTCAGGGATGTTATTCAACTCCTTTCTCTCCTTTTTCTTATAGTGATTTTAATGAAACCTTTTATAATAACTTTTATGTAAAATTTGTTTTTCTAAACACTGCAAAGGCGGTTTGTTTCCATGTAGCTTTTCTAACTTTATGGAACTCTTCTTCTGTTGTTTATGTATAGTTTTCAAAAATTTATTGTCTTGCTTTCTAAGATTTTCTGGCTCTGTATCCCCATTTCACTTTTATCTGAACCTTATCTTTCCTTCTTTTTTTTATTTTTTCCCTGCCATATTTTGATTCCATTCTTTTTGATGTGGAAACCTGTACCATAAGTTGCCCATAGTTGTTTAGTTTCAAGAATTCATGGGGTCTTCAATAATCCACCCATTCAAACCCCACCATGGGCCTCTCAATTGCTGTTGGGTTGGGGAAAATTGCTCTTCCTTTCAGCTGCTGTTCTTAATCTGTCCCACTATACTTTCCCCTAAACACTTGTGAGTTATTTTGGTATTTTCCCATGTCACATCTGTGAGATGGCCTCCTGTTTTTCTCTGCTTTCTCATATGCTGACACTGATACCAGTCGGGTCATGTGCTTGTTGGTGAATTATTCTCTCCTACTGGTATTTTGGGATTCTAAGGGTTATATTGTCACCTGGTTTAATGAAAATTATTATTCTTCGTTTTGGATTTGCTAGGTAATTGCCTATGCGTTACAGTGGAATTTACAGAGATACAAGAAAACATGATGCTATTATAATATTTCAAGGATACTGTCATGGAGCTTGTTTTTGTAATATTCTTTATTTTGTCTTAAACAATTATCACATTTTCTTCATTCATTCACTGAATAAATATTCCCCCTCTTTTCCTCTTCTGAAACCTGTGAGTTTTTTCAATGTGAGTGACACTGCCCTCTTCCTAGTTACCCAGACAGAATCTCATAGTCATCCTAGATGGCTCTCTCTACTTTATATCACATATTAAAATAATCTTCAAATCTTATTACTTTTCTTAGCATTTATCCTTCATGATAGAAGGAGCCTTTTGTGCATTGATATATCCTTAGTACTTAGAATATTATTTAGAAGACAATGTCTAAATTCCTTATTTAGCACATACAAGGTCCTTCATGATTTGGCTCCTCCAAACATCTTTAGCCTCATTTCATAGATTCTACAGGAGAGTGAGAGTAACACTCTATACTATTTATTTCAGGTTTAATATGAATCCAATAATGTACACTCCCTTTCACATAATCCGAGATTGGTATTAAGAGCTTAATTTTATTCATGAAGAAAGAAACTGATGCTGGCATCATTTCAGTGTTGCTCAATTTACATAGCTACTAATAGGCAAAGCTATCATTTATATACTTTCTTGTTCTCAAAATTATGCTGCTTTATACATTTTCAAACAGGTACTATTACCTTTAACTTATCTGGAGGGTGATCACTACCTTATCTTATGGTACAACTTTGATTTATATTTTAATCCTCATTTTAGGCTTCCCTTTCCCTTTTCCACTTCTCTTTTTTCATAGTTTGGGCCAGAGGTTGTTCCTTTGTTACCCAGCATCCTGGACATACTTCTGTGTCAAAACATATAATATTCTTTAAAGTAATCATTACTAAAACAGAGGTCAGCCAAATCTAGTTCATAGGCTGTTTTTGTACAGCCCAGGAACCAAGAATGGTTTTTATAATATTCAATGTTTGTAAAAACAAATAACAATTTGTGCAACAGAGACCATATATGGTTCACAAAGTATAAGTATTTACTATCTGACTCTTTACAGAAAGAAAATTGCTGACACCTTAACTACAGTATAAACTTCATGACAAAAGGAAATATGTCTGATTTATCCTTCTTTGCTCCATACCTATCCTAGGGCCTGACAAGAAGTAGGCAGGCATAGTCTTTGCCCCCAAAGAGCTCACAATATAGCAGGAGAAATGTAAAAAAAATACAGTAGAAACCATCTTATTTAATGAATTTAAATCTAGTGATTAGTATTTTTATAAAAATTTTGTAAAAGAGTACAACTAAAATCATACATACATACCTTAATTATTTTATTTTAAATGAAAATATATAAATTTCCATTTGACTTTATTGACTCTTTCCAAGCATTTAAATTAATTTTCAAGTTGTACATAAATGGAATGGATTACATTTGGAAGATAGAGGGCCCTGTCACTGAAGGTGCTTTAGTCCAACCTGGCTGGTCATGTTCTAAAAATGTATGCAGTAAATAACCCTTAAATCTTTTTCTAAATTACTGTGATTATAACTTAGGACTCTCTTCAATAGCAACCTCACCCAGCGAAATACTTTGCATAGATGAGAAAACTGAAGATTAGCAATTGATAGTTTACTATAATCATAAAACTTGAGCTAAGATGGCATAATTCTCCACTCAAAGAAGACACCAATTTCTTTAATTCCTCTTCATGTGAAAGGATGATAGGTCAACTTAGGTGATGAGATAATGGAGTACTTAATGGTCAACAGTGTTTTCTTTAAACATCTTTATTGAGACATAATTGATATGCAATAAATTATAAATATTTAAAATAAATGATCAATTACTGCAATCAAGATAATGAACATGCCTGAGGGGCGGCAAGATGGCTGATTAGGGACATTGCTTGCTGGACCTTCCCTGAGGGAAGGAAGGGTTTCAGATAAAGCAGAGGGGAGAGGGGAAACAGCTCATGTGTAGGTCAGAAAGAGAAGTACTGGAGCCTGCTGGGGACCTCACAGAGGAAAATTGTGAAGCAGAGAAGGAAGAGGATAATGGAAAAAAGATAAAGGCAAGGATCAAACCCAGAAAGGGTCAGAACCCAGTGAAGAGGTAAGGGGGGATCCCTTTTTCCCTCCAACATTCCTTCAGTGATCAGCAGGCTACCAAGTTACTTGGAAGCTTTTCTACCCCCATGAGCCCAAGCACTGTGATGACCACATAACTGTGGGAGAACTTGCATGATCCAAGATCTTGGACGTTCCATGTGAGGTTCGCCTCCAAGAAGAGTGACTTGAGATGCCAGAGAGCCAGCTTTCTTCCATTCAGACTCTTATCCTTCCCCACCACTCCCCACCAATTGCAACCGGGAGAGAAGTATGAGCTGAGAATTTGATGAGTTAACAGGCTGCCTCTTCCCAGCTGACACAACCTGGAGTCTGAGGTTTCCATAGAGAGTGGTGCTCATGCCTTTCCCCTTGAGGATCTCCAGTGGATCAGGGGTGGATGACCTGGGAGCTCCCTGCCTGCTGACATTTCTCAGAGATGCACACCAGCAGGTCAGACACACAGGCCAGATCCCATGTCCCCTGGACACGAGTAGGTCGCTGAGGGACACATCGGGGAGGTTTGGGAGTAGGACTCAGGACACAAGGGAGGCCCCATTGGTGGAACTGACAGGAGAGGTACTGTCAGAGTCCACAATGCAGTGATCTGGGTAAACATCCATGCCCCCAAATGAAACCCATGCTGTTGGACTAGGGTGGCTCCTCCAGCAGGGAGGATCCCAGCCTATGGCAAAGATAGCAACCAAATGTGGTGCATTCAGGCACACCCATTGGCAACCAGACACCAGAGGTCAGAGGTAACACAAGAAGGGTGGGACTCACTCCAAACAGCCAGAAGGGGGATTTTGGCTGCTTGTCCATGAATAGCCGTACTGGTATGGAGAGGCTACCTTGACCCTCCTTTCAGTGGCTATCCCTAACAGCCAGGAAAATGACCTTAGAGCCCTATTGAGACTCAAAGCCACACTGTGAGATTAGGGAGGATCACCCTGTGGGGATGATCTCAGACCAGGTAACCATAGCAACTGAGTGTGATGCATTCAGGCCCTTCAATTTGCAAGCAGACAATGGAGGAGAGGGTTAAAGCAAAAGGGGCAGGGTTCACGCCCTACAGCCAGTCAGAGAATTGTGGCCAATCATGAACAGCCCTCTGTTCTGGAAAACCTGTCTTGACCCTCCTCCCAGCAGCTCCCCTTAACAACTGGGAAAATGAACTCTGAGCCCTCCCAAGGCTTTGCAAAGCCTTCCAGGCTTGCACAACCTAACCACACCCAGACTCACTCCTCCATCCACTTCTGCTGTGGTGGAGATCAAGCCACTCCCTGGGAGCTACAGGAACCCTCCCAAAGCCTGGGGCATTTAAGTGTTCTACCTGAGGGGCTAGAACTTATAACAGGCACAAAAGAACATCTCAGCAGTTTGCTCTTTCATGCAAGCATCAACCACTGATGGAGCCGATAGCTCTGTAACTCATTATAGCATCTACCAACTCAATCAAACATGGCATGGGTGATTCTTACCTACAAGCATCATCCACCATCTCAGAGATTAAGCTGTAGGTTCCAATACAATTCACACCACTAGGAAGAGGAGAAGACAGCAGGATAGAAGCAACCCAAAGAGACACTGCTTTTTATGAGAGAAACAAAAGTTATAGGGAGCACTATCTGTGTGGGGTCTCCCTCATCAACTGCAGACTTCTGGGCTAATCAGAAGGCTGCTCAGAATCTGTGCAGAGACATTCCACTGGAGAGCTGATGCAGCAGAGATCTTGTGTCCGTCAATCCCAAGTTTCTGCAACCAACACAATTCTGATCACCCTGGCTCACAGACCCAGGTCTTCTCAGGACTCAGCCTTCCAGCATTAGTCTGTGCATCACCCCCTACAGGTCAGGGAAGGAACAAACACTCCCCAGTGCCATGCCCTTTGAGTGGTGCTGAGTGCACCTCCTCTCTGTATGGGAGCCAAACAGAGTAGGAGCTCCCAACACAACAGGGAGCACTTGGGAAACCTGGGCTGACTGCCTCAGTGGGTCCTAGGTGTGGGTGTAGAACCTTTGTGGACCAGCAGCTTTTGCCCAACTACATGGAATCTGAGTCACTGAGACAAACCCTCTGCCTATGTGACTGGGCATCAGCAGTACCCACAATGGTGGAACAGCCTCCATAGGGGCAGCTCTGTCCCCCAAATCCACAGAGTCAGGTCTGAAGCTCTAGCCATACCCAAGTCCAAGGCTCTGCCCCAGTAGCTCCAGAGCTCAATCTGGGTGAGCAATTCCAACCCTGGGACCCCAGAGTTGTGCATGGATGGCAAGACCCCACTACTGAGCCCCATCACTACTGCTGGGCTGGAAGAATCTCATTGAGGCCCAACACTTCACTACGAACCCTCCAGTCTTGAGCAGCCATCACTCCTGGACTTGGTTCTAAAGAGTTCCCAGAAAAGGAGAGCAGTTGTCCTGCAATCCTAATAATGCAGAGATGAGATAAGAGGAGCCAGATGAGAAGAAATCAGCCAAAAAAAAAAAAAAAAAAAACACCCTGGCAATATAAACACAAAAAATAGCTTGACACTAGCAAAAGAACACTACAGAGCTACAGAAATGGACTCCACCCAAAGGAAATTGCCAAAATGACAGTAACAGAATTCAGAATATGGATGACAAATAAGACGAATGGAACTGAAGACAAAGTTGAAAACCAACAAAAAGGAGCCAAAAAAGTATTTCAGAAAATTATTGACCAAAAAGAAAATGTCACTGGAGAGCTAGAAAGCATAAGAAAGGATATAATAGAACTTAAAGAAACAAAAATGTCATTTAGATAATTTCAAAACACATGAGAAAGTTTTAACAACAGTCTAAACCAAAGAGAAGAGAGAACCTGAGAGCTTGAAGATAAGGCTCTAGAGATAAAACATTCATTCAAAGAGTCAGAGGGGAGTATAAAAAGGTCTGAGACATCACTGACAGAAATATGGGACTATCTGACATGAACTAACATTTCATTTATAGGTATTCCTGAGGGAAAGGAAAGAGATAAAAGCATGGAAAACCTAGTTAAGGAAATTATTGAGGACAACTTCCCTGGTATCACCAGAAATTCAGACATACAGGTACAAGATGGACATCAAACACCATGAAGATTGGAAAAATTAATAGCAAATTGGTCCTCTCCAAGATACATTGTAATAAACCTGGGCAAAGTCAAAATGAAGGAGAAAATTCTGCAAGCAACAAGACAAAAGCAACCTACAAAGGAAAATAACCTACAAAAATAACCTAGAAAGGAAAACCAATCAGGCTAACTGTAAATTTCTCAGTGGTGACCTTACAGGCCAGAAAGGATTGGAGTCCCATCTTCAATCAACTTAAACAAAAAACTGCTAGCCTACAATTCTGTACCCTGCAAAATTAAGTTTCACAATAGATGGAGAAATTAAGTCATTTATAGGCAAGCAAACAGTGAGGGAATTTGCTATGACCACACCTGCCCTGCATAAAATAACCAGAACTGCTCTATACACAAATCAGCACAACAGATATTCAACAGTGTAAATACACTTTAAAAACCCCCAAAGCTCACAACTATTATAAAGCAATAAAACAAGAGGTAAAACAAAGCAAAGAGGGACTATCCAACAAGATGAATAGAACAATATTCCACATATCAATGCTATCAATTAATGTTAAAAGATTGAATCCTCCTCCCAAAAGACAAGGCTGGCTGAATCAATGAGAAAATACAAGCCAAGTATCTGCTTTCTCCAGGAAACACATCAAAACCACAAGGACGCACACAGACTGAACATATGTGGGTGGAATAAAATATTCCATGCAAATGAAAATAAAAAGAGAGCAGATATAGTCATTCTCATTTCAAATATAATTGACTTTAATCTAACAAATGTAAATAAAGACAAAGAAGGTCATTATATAATGGTAGAGGTAGCAATTCAACAAGAAGACATAACAATCCTAAATATATACACACCCAACAGAGGAACGCCTAGATACATAAAGTAAATTTTACTAGAGCTAAGCAAAGAAATAAATAACACAACCTTAATTGCCAGGGACCTCAACACCCCGCTGTCAGAGCTTGACAAGTCATCATAAAAGAAAATAAATAAAGAAACAATGAACTTAAACCAAACTCTAAATCAAATAGATGTAACTGACATTTATAGAACATTGTACCAAAAATCTACAGAATACACATTCTTCTCAGGATCACATGGGACATTCTCAAAGTCTGATCATATCTTACAAGGTCACAAAGCAGGCATCAACAAATTCAAAAAAATAAAAAATAAAAAGCATACCATGTACCTTCTCAGATCACAGTGGAATAAAACTAGAAATTAAACACAAGAGAAACACTCAAACCTACACAAAATCATAGATATTAAACAACCTGCTGCTGAACAATTATTGGGTCAAGAATGAAATTGATATAGAAATGAAAATATTCTTTGAATTGAACAACAACTGGCACATAAGATATCAAAATCTATAACACACAGCAAAAGCATTTCTCAAGGGAAATTTTATAGCCTTAAATACTTATGTAAAAAAGACAGAAAGATCACGAATTAACAACCTAATGTTACACCTCATGGAATTAGAAAAGGAAGAGAAAATCAAACCCAAAGCCAACAGAAGAAAAAAGTAACAAATGTCAGAACAGAACTGAATGAATTGGAAAACAAAACAAAACAAAAATACAAAGGATCAATGAAACAAAAAGTTGGTTTTTGGAAAGATAAAGAAAATTGACAGAACTCTTGCTAGATTAACCAAAAAGAGAAGAGAAAGAACCCAAAAAAGCTCAATCAGAAATTAAAAAGGTGACATTACAACTGATATCACAGAAATACAAAACATTATCGATGAATATTACATAAATCTCTACCCACATAAGTTAGAGAATGTAGAGGAAATGGAAAAATTTCAGGAAACAATAACCTTTCAAGACTCAACCAGGAAGAAATACAACTCCTGAACAGACCAATAACAATCACTGAGACTGAAACAGTAACAAAAATAAAAATCCCCGAATGGATAAAAAGCCCTAGGATACCCAGCCAAATTCTTTCAGACCTGCAAAGAAGACCTGATACCCATAATATAGAAATTATTCTATAACACTGAATAGGAGGGAATCCTCCCCAACTCATTCTATGAAGGCAGTATCACCTTGATAGCAAAACCAGGAAAAGATATTACAAAAAAGCAATAGTACAAACCAATATCCCTGATGAATATAGATGCAAAAACCCTCAATAAAATACTATCAATCTCAATTCAAGAGCATATCAAAAAAACAATCCACCAGGGCCAAGTGGGCAGCAAAATGACTCAACATATATAAATCAATAAATGTGATTCACCCCATAAACAAAAGCAAAAACAAAGACCATATGATAATCTCAATAGATGCAGGAAAAGCATTCAGCAAAATACAGCATCCTTTCATGATAAAAACCCTCTACAAACTAGGCATAGATGGACTGTATCTTAGAATTATAAAAACCTTATATGACAAACCCATAGCCAACATCATACGGAATGGGGGAAAATTGAAAGCATTCCCCCCTAAGAACTGGAATAAGAGAAGAATACCCACTGTCACCGCTTCTATTAAACGTAGTGCTGCAAGTACTAGCAAGAGCAAATCAGCAAGAGAAGAATAATAAGGTTATTAAAATTGGGAAAGAGGAGGTAAACTTCCCATTTTTCAATGAAAATATGATTATTTATCTAGAAAACCCAGAAGAGTCTTATGGAATTGATAAATAAATTTAGCAAAGTCTCAGGATACAAAATTAATGTACAGAAATCAGTACCATTTCTATATACAAATAACAGTCTGTTCGAGAATCAAATTAAAGACTCAGTACCATTCACAATAGTTCCCAAGAAAATAAAATACCTAGGAATATACTCAACCAAGGAGGTGAAGGATCACTACAAGGCAAACTATGAAACTCCGAGGAATGAAATAATAGAGGATATAAACAAATGAAAAAAGATGTGCTCATGGATAGGCAGAATCAACATTGTTAAAATGTCCCTACTATAAAATATAATTTATAAATTCAAGGCAATCTCCATTAAATTACCAAAGTCATAGTCCACAGGTCTATAAAAAATAAGTTTATGCTTTGTTTGGAATCACAAAAGATCCTGAAAAGCCAAAGAAATATTAGGCAAAAAGAACAAATCTGGAAGCATTACATTACCAGACTTCAAAATATATTACAAGGTTATAGTAATCAAAACAGCATGTTATTTTGGTGCAAAAATAGACATATAGACCAATGGAACAGAACCGAGAACCCAGATGAAAAACCATCTATTTACAACCAACTCATCTTTGACAAAGCAGACCACAAAGTACACTGGGGAAAAGAAGCCCTATTCAATAAATAGTCCTGGAAAAATGGGATAGCAACATGCAGAAGAATGAAACAGAACCCCCTACCTCCCACCACTCACAAAAATTATTTCAAGATGGATAAAAGACTTAAATTTAAGGCATGAAATCATAAGAATTCTAGAAGAAAATGCAGGTAAAACTCTTCTAGGTATCAGCCTAGGCAAAAATTTACGACTAATACCCCAATTGCAATCAAGGCAATAACAAAAATTAATAAATGGGATTTGTTTAGATGAAAAGTTTCTGCACTGCTAAGGAAAAAATCAACAGAGCAAATAGACAACCTACAGAATGGGAGAAAATATTCACCAGCTACACATCCCTTAAAGAGCCAATGACCAGAATTTACAAAGAACTCAAAGAAATCAGCAAGAAAAAAACCCAACAACCCTATTAAAATGTGGGCAAATAAGATGAAAGGAAGCTTCTCAAAAGAAGACAGCCAAGTGGCCAATAAAAATATAAAATTGTTCAATGTAACTAATCATCAGGGAGATACAATTTAAAGCCAAAATGAGATATCACCTTATCGTAGTCAGAATGGCTTTTGTTAAAAGTCCCAAAACAATAGATGCTCGTGTGGATGAAGAGAGAAAGAAATGCTTTTTCACTGTTGGTAGGACTGCAAATTTGTACCACCTTATTGGAAAACAGTATGGAGAGTCCTCAAAGAACTAAAAGTAGACCTACCATTTGATCAATGAATCTCATTATTGGGTATTTACTCAAAGGAAAGAAGACTTTTATCAAAAAGAAACCTCCACTTGGATGTTTATTGTAGCACAATTCATAATTGCAAATATGTGAAATCAACGCAAGTGCCCATCAATTCATGAGTGGATTAATAAAATGTGATATTAATATATGTATACTGTGGAGTACTACTCAGCCATTAAAAGATGAATTGATACCTTTTGCAACAATCTGTATGGAATTGGAGACCATTCTTCTAACTGAAGTATCTGAAGAAACAAAAAAACAAACACCACATGTACTCTGTATTAAATTGGAGCTAACCAATGCACCCACATGTGCACAGAGGAAAGTAAAACTCAGTGGAAATCAACCAGGAGAGGAGAAAAATACTACATAATTGGACAATGAACACTATTTGGGTGACAGGCTCGCCTATAGCCAGCACTCAAACATCACAACAGTGGTCCATGTAACCTAAAATATTTGTATATCCTTAAAATTTTGGTATGAAAAAGACAATGTACATATCAAATACTACCAAAATTTCCTCTTACCTTTTTATATTTATCTTTCCTTTTCCTCCCTTTCCTCCCCATCTGCATGTAACCAATGATATGATTTTTGTTCCTATAAATTAGTTTTGATATTTTAGAATTTTTTATAAATAGAACCAATCAGTATCTACTCACTTTTACTTGGCTTCATTAACTCTGCATAATTGCTGTGGGATTTATCCATGTACTTGCATATATTATTAGTTCACTCATTTTGATTGTGGAATAGTATTCCATTGTATGAATGTATCTAGCACTGACAAATGAGCATGGAACCTGTGTAGTTGCACCAGACACTGTGATTAGAAGGGCCCCATACTTGGCTTAATTCTATAATGTTGCAATCTTGAAATTCTTAATTTCAAATACAGTCCTGCATTTTCATTTTTATTGGGCCCTGCAAGTAATGTACCTGATCCTGGATATATCACAATATTTCATATATTTTTCTCTTGATAGTCATTTGGTTATTTCTAGTTTGGGTTATTAAAAGTAAATCTACTATGAATATTTATGTATAAGGTTTAGCATGAACAAATGCTTTCATTTCTTTGGGTAAATATTTAGGCATAGAATGACTGTGTCTATGTGATAGATGTATGTTTAAGTTTTTAGGAACCTTCAAACTGCTTTCCAAAGTGGTTGTACCATTTTACATTGCCATCACCAATGTATAAGGATTCTGATTTCTCCACATCCTCACTACCACTTGCTGTTTTCCATTTTGTTTTGTTATAGCCATCCTAATGAATATGAAGTGGTATCACATTGTGGTGCTTATCTGAATTTCCCTAATGACTAATAATATGGAACATCTTTTCATGTGTTTATTGGCTACTTGTATATATTCTCTGAAAGAATGTCTATTCAAATCCTTTGCTTATTTTTAAATTGGGTTATCTGTCTTATTACTGAGTTATGTTCTTTATGTATTCTGGATACAAGTCCCTTATCTGATGTGTGATTTGTAAATATTTTCAGTCTCTAGTTTGTCTTTTTATTTTCTTAAGAATGTCTTTTCATAGTAAACATATACCATATTTTATTAATCCACTCAAAAGCGAGATATCAGAAGAATGGAAAAATAAGCACCACATGCACTCGCCATCAAATTGGTACTAACTGATCAACACTAAGTTGCTCACATGATAGTAATATTCATTGGATGTTGGGGGCGTGGGGGTGGGTAAACTCACAATTAATGGATACGGTGCACATTGTATGGGGTTAGGGTATGCCTCTAGCCCTGGTTTGGGTGAGGCAAAGTCATTACTTGTAACCAAAATGTTTGTATCCCCATAAAATCCTGAAATTAAAAAAAAGTGTCTTTCAAAATAAAAAAGTCTTTAATTTTACTGAAGTCCAAATTATCATTTTTGTATATATTGTACTTTTAATGTTGTATCTAATAAATCTTCACATAATTCAAGGTCAAAAAGATTTTGTATAATGTCAACTTTGAGAATATTTTAAGTTTTATGTTTAAGTCTATAATCTCTTTTTAGATTTTTTTTTGTTATTTGGTAAGGTACATGTCAAAGATCATTTTTTATCAGTATTGATATCCAATTGTTCCAGTACCATTTGTTGAAAAAAATATTTATTTTCCATGAATTGTTTTTGTACCTTTGTCAAAAATCAATTGATCATATGTGTGTTGATATATGTCTAGAATCTCTATTCTGTTTCTTTTTTATTTTATTTTAACATTGTCTTTATTTCAGATTACATTCTTTTTATAGAGAAAATTGCTTTTTTATTTCAGAATATGATGGGGTACAAACACTTTGGTTACATATATTGCAGATTCTATTCTGTTTCATGGATCTCTTTGTCTAGGTTAAAACCAATACAGTGACTTGATTACAGCAGCTTTATCATAAACCTTTCAATCAAGTAGTGTAAGTCTGCACAGTTAATTATATTTTCTCCATGTTATTTTAGATATTCTAGGCTCCTTTAACTTCCATACGAACTACGGAATGTTCTTGTCAATTTATACAAGATTCTTCTGGGATTTTGATTCTAAATCAGTTCGATTTATGTATCAGTTTGGGGAAAAGTGATAATATTAACAATACTGAGTTTCCTGATCCATATACATAATTCTCTATTTATTTAGGTCTTCTTCTTTTTTTTTATTTCATCATATAATGGGCTACAAATATTGTTAGGGATACATACATTGCTCCTCCCACCCCTCCCACCCACATGCCAGAGCTTCAAGCAAGTCCAATCCCCAGGTGGTGCACACGGCACACATTATGTAACTCTACACTTCC
>VBSM01000568.1:4612687-4622818 GCA_008086735.1 Cheirogaleus medius
GAATACTCCTCTTCCCCTTCTGGAATCCCAATTAATCTGAGATTCGGTTTTTAACGTAATCCCATACTTCCTGTAAACTTTGGTCTTGTCTCTTGTTTCTGTGTTTCCTTTCTTCCTCTGATTTGTTTAGAGTATAGGCATAATCCTCAAGTTTTGATATTCTTTCCTCTGCATGGTCCATCCTGTTCTTTAGGCTTTCCACTGCATTATGGATATCCTTGATTGTTTCCTTCATTGCCAGAATTTCTGTTTGGTTCTTCTGGATAATCTCAATTTCCTTGGAGAATCTTTCATTCATTTCCTGTATAGTTTTTGTGGTTTCTCTATGTTGTGATTCTATTTTCTCTTCAATTCTATTTAGTTTTGTAGCAATCCATATTTGGATATCTTTCTCCATCATCTTACTCAAATCATGTAAGTTGATGTCAGACGATGGAGAATAAATATTTTGCTGTGGAGGTGACTTTTCTCTCTGCTCCTTCATGTTTCCTGTGAACTTTCACTGGTTCTTTCTCATTATTTAGGTCTTCTTTCACTTCTTTCATCAATGTTTTGTACTTTTGAATGCATAGATCTATTACATCTTTTGTCATATTTATCCCAATATATGCCACATTATTTTTATTACTGTAAATTTTATTTTTAATTAATTTTGGATTATTTTTGCTGGTATATAGAAATACAACTGATTTTTACATATTGATATTATGTTCTGCTCCCTTGCTAAACTCACTTTTTCATTCTAGTAGTTTATGTTAGATTCCATACACATCTGTAAATAGATAATCATGACATCTTCAAATAAAGTCAGATTTATCTCTTCATTTTCAAAATGCCTGTCCTTTATTTTTCTTGCCTCATTGCACAAGTAAGCATCTCCAGTATATAGTTGAATAGAAGTGGTGAGAATGAACATTTTTGTCATGTTTCTGATATTAGGGGGAAAGTCATCAGTCCTTCATCATTAAGTATGTTGTTAAATGCAAGTTTTCTCACATATTCTCTTAAATTGTTTAAGGAAATGTCTTTCTATTCTTACTCTAATGGGCTTTTTTTTCAGCCAGGAATGGATTTTGGAAATATTCAAAAGTTTTCTTTGCATGTATTGAGGTTACATATAACATTAGACTTTTAATCTCTTAATATGATTAATTGCATTGACTTTCAAATGTTAAACCATTATTGAATTATTGAGATAAACCCAAATTGGTCATGATGATCCATCTTATTATATTGTCAAATATTATTTGCTATAATTTTATAATTTTATACCTATTTTCTTTTGTCTTTTAAATTATAATGTGTATATAACAGTTGTATGTATTTATGAGGTACATGTGATATTTTAATTTAAGCATACAATGTACAATGATCACACCAGGGTAATTGGGGTATCCATCACTTCAAGCATTTATAATTTCTTTGTGTTAGGAATATTCTGATTTCACTCTTTAATTTAAATATGTAATAATTTATTATTAATTATAGTCACCCCATTGTGCTGCAAAATACTAGATCTTATTCATTTTATCTAATATAATTTTTGTACTAATTAAGCATTATCACTTTAATTCCTTCTCCCTTTTACTCTTCTCAGCCTCTGGTAACCATCATTCTACTCTCTATCTCCACAAGCTCAATATTTTAAAAGTTTTACCTCCCACTTTTGAGTGAAAACATGCAAATTTGTCTTTCTCTGCCTGGCTTATTTCACTTACCATAATGTCTTCTAGTTCCATTCATGTTGTTGCAAAGGACAGGATTTCTGTTTTTCTTTTCTGTTTTTTGTTTTTGTTTTTGTTTTCTTTTTCTGTCTTTTTTTTTTTGCAGGTGCATATTTTGGCAAGAATTTCATTATTTTTATGGCTGAATAATGTTCCATTGTGGATATGTGCCACATATATCTATTTTCTTTATCTATTCATCTGTTCATGAACATATAGGTTGATTCAATATTTCCACAATTGTGAATAGTGCTGCAATAAGCAAAAAGTGCAGATATATCTTCAATATACTTGGTAGGATTTCTCTTCTTTTGGATATAAGAAGCAGAGGTATTGGTGGATCATATAATAGTTCTACTTTTAGTTTTTTTAGGAACCTCCTTAGTGTTCTCCATACTGAATTTACTAATGTACATTCCCACCAAAAATGTACAGATGTTCTCCTTTGTCCAGATCCTGGCCAGCATTTGTTATTGCCTGTATTTTGTATAAAAGCCATTTTATAATAACTTGGGTGAGATGACATGTCATTGTAGCTTTGATTTTTATTTCTTTGTATATTACTGATGTTGAACATGTTTTCATATATCTGCTGGCCACTTGCATACCTTCTTATGAAAAAATATTTATTCAGACCTTTTGCCCATTTTTTAATCAAATTGTTTATTTTTCTTCTATTCTGTTGTTTGGGCTCCTTACATATTCTGATTATTAATCCCTTGTCAGAGGGGTAGACTGATATTTTCTCCCATTCTGTGACTTGTCTCTTCACTTTAATTGTAGTCTTTGCTGTGCAGAAGCTTTTTTGCTTGATGTGATTCCATTTGTCCAATTTTGCTTTGGTTGTCTGTGCTTTTGAAGTATTACTCAAGAAATACTTGCCCAGATCAATATCCTGGAGAGTTTCCCTAATGTTTTGTTCTTGTAGTTTCATAGTTTCAGGTCTTAGATTTAAGTCTTTTATCCATTTCAATTTGTTTTTTGAATATGGCAAGAGATAGTGGTCTAGTTTTATTCTTCTGCATGTGCATATCCAATTTTCCCAGTACTGAAAAGATTGTTCTTTCCTCAATGTATGTTCTTGGCACCTTTATTAAAAATGAGTACACTGTAAATTGTGTGGATTTATTTCACATATTATCTTACATTCACCTGGTCTATGTAGCTGTTTTTATGTCAGTACGAAGCTATTTTGGTTACTATAGGTTTGTAGTATAATTTGAAGTCAGGTAATGTAATTCCTCCAGATTTTATTTCTTTTGTTCTGGTTGACATTGGCCATTTTAGATCTTTTGTGGATCCATATAAATTTTAGGATTGCCTTTTCTATTTCTATGAAGAATGTATTGGTATTTTGATAGGGATTGCATGAAATCTGTAGATTGCTTTGGGCGGTATAGTCATTTTAAGGATATTGATTTATTTGATCAATTTGTATGAAATATCTTTCCACCTTTTTGGGTCCTCTTCAATTTCTTTAATCAATTTTTTTTTCTTGTAGACATCCTTTACTTATTTGGCTAAGTCTATTCCTATATATTTTATTTGTACCTATTGTATATGGGATTACTTTCTTGGTTTTTTTTATACAGATTGTTCACTGTGGGCATATAGAAATGCCACTGATTTTTGTATGATGATTCTGTAGCCTGTAACTTTACTGAATTCACTTATCAGTTCTAATAGTTTTATGGTGGAATCTTTGGATTTATCTAAATATAATATTATATCATGCAAACAAGGAAAATTTGATTACTTCCTTTCCTGTTTGGAATGCCCTTTATTTCTTTCTTTTGTCTAGTTGCTCTAGCTAGGACTTCCAGGATTATGTTAAATAACAGTAGTGAAAGTGGCATCTTTGTCCTGTTTCAGATCTTAGAGAAAAGACTTTCAGTTTTTTCTCATTCAGTATGATTCTACCTATGGGTTTATTATATATGGCTTTTATAGTGTTGAATTATGTTCCTTCTTTTCCTAGTTTTTTGAGAAACTTTATTATAAAGATATTTTCCATTTTACCCTGTTCCTTTTTGGCATCAATTGAAATAATAATATGGTTTGTGCCCTCTATTCTGTTGATAGGATGTGTCACATTTATTGATTTGGGTATTTTGATCCATTCTTACAACCCTGGGATGAATCCCACTGATCATGATGAATGATCTTTTTAATGTGTTGCTGAGTTTGCTTTGCTAGTATGTTTTTTGAGAATTTATTAATCTATGTTTATCAGCTATATTGGCTGGTAGTTTCCTTTTTTTGTTTTTGTTCTGTCTTTGTCTGCTTTTGATGTCAAGGTAATACTGGCCTCATCAAATATGTTTGAAAGTATTCTGTCCTTGATTTTTAAAAAATAGTTTGAGTACTATTGGTATTAGTTCTTCTTTAAATGTTTGGTGGAATTCAGCAGTGAAGCAATAAGGTTTTGTGTTTTTCCTTGATGGGAGACATTTTATTATTGCTTCTATATCATTACTTGTTATTGGTCTATTCAGATTTTGAATTTCTTCACAGTCCAATCTTAGGTTGTACATGTCTAGGAATGTATCCATTTATTCTAGTATACCTGTTTTCTTGAAGAATATTTTTCTTTGTGTTTCCTTTATTTAAAGTGTTCATGAAATAAATCCTCCTCAACTTTTATAAAAATTTGTGTAGAATTGGCATTATTTTTCATAGAGTTACGTTTGATAGAATTCTCCAGGGAAGTCATGTTGCTTTGACTCTTTTATGTGGCAATGTAATTAAACAAATTGATTTTCCTTAATAGATATGTAGATTTTATTTATTTCAGCATATTATGGGAGTACAAATGCTTAGGTTATGTATATTGCCCTTGCCTCACCCTCCCCACCGAGTCAGAGCTTCAAGCCTGTGGGCATCCCGCAGAAGGTGGGCATCAAACTCATTATGGATTTATATACCCATACCCTCTTCTGCCCTCCCATCTATCAAACACCTGATAAATGTTATTCCTGTATGTGCACATACGTCTTGATAAGTGAAACCAATTTGATGGTGAATACATGTGGTGCTTATTTTTCCATTCTTGGGATACTTCCCTAGAAGAATGTGTTCCAGCTCTATCCAGGGTAATATGAGAGGTGCTATATCATCATTGATTCTTGTAGCTTAGTAGTACTCCATGGTATACATATACCACATTTTATTAATCTACTCATGGATTGATGGGCACATGGGTTGTTTCACGTCTTTGCAATTGTGAATTGTGCTGCTATAAACATTCGAGTGCAGGTGTCTTTCTTATAGAGTGTCTTTTGTTCTTTTGCGGAGATGCCCAGTAACGGGATTGCTGGATCAAATGGTAGATCTACTTGTATTGCTTTAAGGTATCTCCATATTGCTTTCAACAGAGGTTGCACTAGTTTGAAATCCAACCAGCAGTGTATGAGTGTTCATACCCCTCCACAACCACAGCAACATTTTTTGTTTGGGGACCCTTTGATAAACACCATTCTCAATGGAGATAAATGATATCTCATTGTGGTTTTGAATTGCATTTCCCTGATGATTAGAGATGTTGAGCATTTTTACATATGTTTGTTAGCCATTAGTCTATCTTCTCTTGAAAAGTTTCTGTTAATGCCCTTTGCCCTCTTTTTGATTTTTTCTTGCTGAGTTTCCTGAGTTCTATGTAGATCCTAGTTATCAGCCCTTTATCGGATGTGTAACATGCGAATATTTTCTCCCATTCTGTAGGCTGTCTGTTTGATCTTTTGATAGTTTCCTTGGCTGTGCAGAATTTTTTTAATTTGATCAGGTCCAATTTGTTTATTTTTGTTGTTCCTGTGATTGCCTGTGAGGTCTTCTTCATAGATTCTTTGCCTTGGACAATGTCTCTAAGAATTTTCGAACATTTTCTTCCAGAGTTAATATAGTTTCATGCCTTAGGTTTAAGTCTCTTATCCATCATCAGTTGGTTTTTGTGAGAGGTGAAAGTTGTGGATTCTGTTTCAGTCTTTTACGTGGGCTATCCAGTTTACCCAGCACCATTTATTGAATAAGGATTCTTTCCCCCAGTGTATGTTTTTTCTACTTTATCAAAGATTGATGGCTATATGAGGATTGTTTTATATCTGGGTTCTCAGTTCTGTTCCATTGGTCTATGTCTCTGTTCTTGTGCCATTCACATGCTGTTTTAGTTACCATAATCTTGTAGTATAGCTTGAAATCTGGTAAATTGAAGCTTCCCAACTTGTCCTTTTTGCTTAAGATTGCTTTTGCTATACAGGGTCTTTTCTTGTTCCATACGAAGCATAAAATTATTTTTTTCTGAGACTGTGAAAATGAGGTTGGTAGGGATTGCATTGAATCTGTAGATCACTTTGTGTAGTATATATATTTTAACAATGTTGATTTTGCCTACCCATTAGCATGGAACGGTTTTCCACCTGTTTATGTCCTATGCTATTTCCTTCCTCAGTGTTTCATAGTCTCCCTGTAGAGGTCTTTTACCTCCTTAGTTAAATATATTCCTAGGTGCTTTATTTTCTTTGTTACTATTTTGAAGAGTATTGAATCTTTGATTTGGTTCTCAGCTTTACTGTTTTTCATGTGTAGGAATGCTATTGATTTCTGTACATTGATTTTGTAACCTGAGACTTTGCTTGACCTATATATTAATTCTAGTAGTCTCTTGGAAGAATTGTTGAAGTTTTCTGGATATTAGATCATACCATCAGCAAAGAGAGATAGTTTGACTTCTTCTGCCCCCATTGGAATTCTCTTGATTTGCTTCTCCTGCCTGATTGTTCTGGCTAGGACTTCCAACAACAAAAAATATTACAGACCAATATCGCTAATGAATATAGATGAAAAATCCTCAACACAATTTTAGCAAAATAGAATCCAGCAGCACATCAAAAAAGTAATTCAACATGACAAGGTGCAGTTTATTCCAGGGATGCAAGGCTGGTTCAACATACACAAGTCTATAAATGCAATTCATCTCATAAATAAAAACAAGAACAAAGACCATATGATTCTCTCAATTGATGCAGAAAATGCATTTGACAAAGTCCAACACACCTCTATGATTAAAACTCTTAAAAAAATAGGCATAGACAGATCATACCTTAAGATTATCAAATCCTTTTATGACAAACTCTTAGCCAATATCATACTGAGAGGGGAAAAATTGAAACCACTCTCACTTTGAACCGGAACTACACAAGGATGCCCACTATCTCCTCTTCTATTCAACATAGTGCTTGAAGTCCTAGCTATAACAGTCAGGCAAGAGAGTGTTATTAAGGGCATCAAAGTGGGGGCAGATGAGATCAAACTTTTGCTCTTCACTGATGATATGATAGTATACCTAGAAAACTCCGTGGATTTGTCCAAGAGACTCGTAGATTTGATAAATGAATTCGGTAAACTCTCAGGTTACAAAATCAATATACACAAATCAGAGGCATTCATATATGCCAAGAACCATCAAGCCGAAACTCAAATCAAAAGCACAATACCTTTTAAATTAAATTAAATTAAATTAAATATCTAGGAATATATTAAATGAAAGATACGAAAGACTTATACAAGGAGAATTATGAAACGCTAAAAGAAGAAATTGTAGAAGTTGTAAAAAGATGGAAAATCTACCTTGCTCGTGGATTGGTCAAATCAATATCATTAAAACGTCAATATTACCTAAAGTGATCTACAGAATAAATGCAATCCCATCAAAGTACCATCATCAATCTTTACAGATCTAAAAAAAATAATTCTTCACTTCGTATTGAATCAGAAAAACCTCATATAGCCAAAGCAATCTTAAGTAAAAAGAAAAAACTGGTAGGCATCAATCTTCCTGACTTCAAGCTGGATATAAAGCAATAATAATTAAATCAGCCTGGGACTGGCACAAGAATAGAAGCATCGATTTTTGGAATAGGACTGAGATTCCAGTGATGAAACCATCTGCATATGGTAACCTAATCTTTGATAAAACAGACAAAAATATACATTGGGGAAAAGAATCTCTCTTCAATAAATGGTGCTAGGAAAACCGGATAGCTACATGCAGAAGAATGAATCAGGATCCTTACCTCTCACCTCTCACAAAAATCCACTCAAGATGGATAACAGACTTAAACCTAAGGCATGGAACCTTAAGAATCCTAGAAGAAGATGTTGGGAAAACCATTTCAGACATTGGCCTAGGCAAAGAATTCTTGAAGAAGACCCCAAACATAATCACCGCAGCAACAAATATAAACAAATGGGATGTGATCAAATTAAAAAGCTTCTTCACAGCCAAGGAAACTATCATTAGAGCAAATAGACAACCTACAGAATGGGAGAAAATATTTGCTCTGTACTCTTCCAATAAAGGTCTGACAACTAGTATCTATTTAGAACTCAAACGAATTAACAAGAAAAAAATCAAACAACCTCATGGAGAAATGGGCAATGGACATGAACAGAAACTTTTCCAAAGAAGACAGAATAATGGCCTACAAACATATATAAAAATGCTCAACATTTCTAGTCATTAGAGAAATGCAAATCAAAACCACAATGAGATATCACCTAACCCCAGTGAGATTGGCCTGTATCAAGAAATCCCAAAACAACAAATGCTGGCGAGGATGTGGAGAGACAGGAGCACTCTTACACTGCTGGTGACTGCAAATTAGTGCACCCTTTGTGGAAAAGAATTTGGAGATATCTCAAAGAGCTAAAAATAGAAATACCATTTGACCCTTCAATAGCATTATTAGGCATCTACCCAAAAGAGCATAAGACATTCTATTATAAAGATATCTGCACCCGAATGTTTATGGCAGCACAATTCACCATGGTAATGATGTGGAAACAACCCAAGTGCCCGTCAATTCATGAGTGGAACATTAAAATTTGGTATATGTTTACAATTTAATATTACCCAATTCTAAGAAACAACAGTGAGCTACCACCACTTATATTATCCTGAGTTAAGCTTAAGCCCATTATCCAAAGTGAGGTGACATGAGATCAGAAAAATGGGCTCCACATGTACTTGCCATCAAATTGGTACTGACTGATTAACACCATGGTGCTCAAATGGTGGTGGTGTTCACCAGGGATTCAAGGGTTGGGGAGGTAGATCCACATTTGAGGGATGTGGTGAGCATTGTGGAGGGTAAGGGCATACCTCTAACCCTTGATAGGGAGAGGCAATGATATAAAATGTAACCAAATTTTTCATACTTTCATATTTTCTTGACATAAAATTTTAAAAAAAGAAGGGATTATAGGGGGCAACCTCATCTGGTTTCAGTTCTAAGTGGGAATGCTTTCCATTTTTCCCCATCCAGAATGATGTTGGCTGTTGATTTGTCACATATGGCTTTTATCATTGTGAAGTCAGTCCCATCTATGTCTATTTTGTTAAGAGCTCTTATCATAAAAGGGTGCTTTATTTTTTCAAATGCTTTTTCTGCATCTACTGAGAGGAACATGTTATCTTTGTTTTTACTTTGATTTATATGGTCTAATACATTTATCGATTTGTGTATGTTGAACAATACCTTGTATCTCTGGGATGAAGCCCACTTGGTTGTGATGGATTATTTATTTTTTTTATAAGCATCTGAATTCAGTTTGCTAAGATTTTTTGTTTAAGAATTTTTGCATCATTATTCATAAGGCATATTGGTCTGTAGTTTTCTTTTCTGGTTCAGTCATTTCCTGGTTTTGGTATCAGGGTGATTTTGGCCTCATAGAACGTGTTGGGGGGAATTACTTCCTTATCAATGTAGTGGACTAATTTCTGCAGTATAGGCACTAGTTCTTCTTTGTAGGTCTAGTAAAATTCAGGTGCAAGACCCCCTGATTCAGGACTTCTTTTTTGTTTATCTTGGAAGTTTTTATTGCTGTTTCAATATCAATACTTGATACGGATTTGTTCAGGAATTCTGTTTCTTCCTGAATGAGTCTAGGGAGCCTATGTGTTTCTAAGGATTTGTCCATTTCCTGCACGTTTTCAAGTTTATGTGTATAGAGAATTTTTTAGTATTCAGAGATGATATTTTCTATTTCTGTGATATGAGTTGTAATTTTTACTTTTTCATTCTTGATTGAGCTTATTAGAGTTCTTTCTTTTCTGCTCCTCATTAATCTATCAAGAGGCATATAATTTTGGTTTTTTTAAAAAAACATTTTTTTATTTATTGTCTGTATAGCTTTTTTTACTGCATTCATTTAATTCTGATGTCATCTTTGTTATTTCTTTTATTCTGGTGAGTTTGTGATTGGTTTGCTCATCTTTTTCTAGTTTTTTGAGACAATTCTTTATATTGCTGATTTGTGATCATTCTGTCTTTTGTATGTAGGCATTTATGGCTATAAATTTCTTTTTTTTTGCTTTTATTTCATCATATAATGGGGGTACAGATATTGTTAG
>VBSM01000568.1:4624613-4637022 GCA_008086735.1 Cheirogaleus medius
TTATTTTTGATGCTGCAGTGATTGCCTTGGGGGTCTTCCTCAAAAATTCTTTGTATGGCTATAAATTTCCTCCATAACTGCATTAGCTGTGTTCCACATATATTTACAAGTTGTGTCCCCTTTATTATTTAGTTCAAAGAATCTTTTGACCCAATAATCCTTCAGCAGAAGGTTGTTTAGTTTACATGACTTTGTGTAGAGATGAGTGTTTCTGATGGAGTTGATTTCCCATTTTATTCCACTGTGGTCCAATAAGATGTATGATATTATTTATATTTTTTAAATTTTGTTGAAACATGTATTGTGGCCTAGGATGAGGTCAATCTTTGAGAATACCCCATAAAGTTATGAGGAAAATGTATATTCACTGGTTTTGTGGTACAATGTTCTGTAAATGTGTGTCAGGCCCATTTGTTCTAGAATATGTTTAATTCCATTCTATCTTTTTTATTTTCTGTTTGGAGAGATTCATCCTATTCTATCAGAGGAGTGTTGGAGTCCTTGGCTACTATGGTGCTGCTGTTTATCATTCTGTCGAGATTGAGTAGGATTTGCTTTATGAATCTGGGTGTACCTGGGTTAAATGCATAAATATTTAGAATTGTTATGTCTTCCTATTGGATTGTACACTTCATCATTATATAAGGAACATCTTTGTCTTTCATTACTTTTGTTATTTTGAAGCCTATGTTATCTGAAATTGGGACTACAATGCCAGCTTTTTTTTTTTTGACTTCCAATTGCATGGAATATTGTTTTCCTTCCTTTATTTTTGAGTCTGAATGAATACTTGTGGTTTAAGTATGTTTCCTGAAGACAGCAGATACTTGGCTTGTGTATATTTATCCATTCAGTTAGCCTATATCTCTTTAGTGGGCAGCTCAAGCCATTCACATTAATTAAATAAATTGATAAGTGGGGTGAATATCTGTTCAACCTGTTGAATTGAACTTTATTGCTTTGTTTTCTCTCTTAAGCCATTGTGGTATTGGGCTTTTGGCCTTTAGCTTTTGGATGATTTTAAACTCGTGAGTTTGTATTGTGCTAATCTGTGTGTAACGCTGTTCTGAGTACTTCCTGGAGGGCAGGTTTTGTCTTGATTCATTTCCTCAGTGTTTGCTTGTCTGACAAGGTCTTTATTTCTCCTTTGCATAATATACTTAGTTTTGCAGGATACAAAATTATACAATGGGCATTATTCTGTTTGAGAAGACTCAAAATGGGGCCCCAGTCCCTTCTGGCTCTAGGGTCTCAGCTGATAAGTCTTCAGTTAGTCTGATAGGGTTTCCTTTGTGGGTTTCCTGCTGCTTTTGCTTTAGAGCTCATAGGAGGGCCTCTTTCATATTTGTTTTGGCCAGTCTGATGACTATTTGTCATGGTGTCTTCCTTTTTGCAATGAATCTCCCAGGATTCCTTTGAGCTTCTTGTACCTATATATCTAGATTTCTAACAAGGTCAAGTAAATTTTCCTGCATTGTTCCCTCAGATAGATTTTCCCACTCTTGTGTATTTTCTTCTTCGCCCTCAGGGATTCCTATCATTATTATATTAGTCCTCTTCACATAATCCTACATTGCTTATAGGCTTTGCTCTTTTATCTTATTTCTCTGATCTGTCTCTGTGACTTGTTTAATTGAAAGGTGTTGTCCTCAATCCCTGAGACTGTTCCTTCTGCTTGATCTACCCTGTTCTTTATTCTTTCCACTGTTTTTAATTCCTTCAATACATTTTTCATTTCCAGAAGTTCTATTTGATTTTTCTTTAAATATTTTAATTTCTTTCATGAAATTTTTATTCATTTCCTGGATTTTTTAGTGGTTTCTTTGTGTTGGTTTTCCATTTTATCTTGCAATTTATTGAGTTTTTTTTACCATTCATGTTCAAACTTCTTCATCTTTCATTTCAGTGTTCTGATTTTGCTTGGTATCCATTGCTAGAGGGCTGGTGTTTCCTTTCTTGGGTGTGCTTTCAGTTTAATTCTTCATACTTCCAGAGTTCTTTGACTTCCTATTTGGAACACCTGTTGCTTCTTACCTTTGCATTTTGTTTAGATAATGACACACTTAGTTAAGTCTCTCAGCCAGTAGGTGGTGCTTGTGGGTGAGAATTAACCACACACTGTATGATGAGTCAGTAAATGCAGTCAATGGGCCTTCAAATTGTCCTCTCTGTCAGTAGGTGGTGCTTGCCAGGAGGAACCAAGTGCAATGTTGTTTCTGGGTCCTGTGGTCAGCCCTAGTTCCTCTGGAGAAGCAGTCTAGTGCCCCAGGTTGTGTGTGGGTCCCTGTTACTTCCACGTGTGTCCTTATTCTCCATCTCAGCAGGTAGGCATGTGGGAGTGAGGCTGGGCAGGGCTGGGTTGGGTGAGCCTGCTCTCAAGCTCCACAAATGCTTTTAGCAGGGGTCAATATTCTTTTCATTGCCTCTGGGCAAATCTGACAGGGATGGGCTGAAATGGTTTCATTCAACCAGAAAGTTTACCTGTGGGAGCTGGGCTGTCTTAGACCTGCAGTCTGGAAGTCTGGAGCAGGCCTTGCTCCTTTCCACCCTCCCCTATCCTGTGGTTTCTCCAGGGCCTCTCCCAGCAGGCAGGCCCCCAGCCAGATGAGCTCCCCCATGACTGTGACGTGGACCAGGAGGTTTCCTTGCTCAGGCTTCTGGCCTGAGCTGGGAGTATAGCCCTCCCATGGAGAAGGGGTCCCCAGCAAGTGTACTGCAGCTAGGACCCACTCTGATCTGGCCCTTCAGTCACCCACACCTTAGTAGACTAATTCACAAATATCTTCTCTGTTCCCCCAGGCAACATGATTGAGACCTTTGTGTATGGAATCTGTCCTATAGGCCTGTTCCCCAGGCCCTGGAGATCAATCTCTGACATGCCAGGGAGAATAATGCTGGTCTAAAGCCACCCACTGTCTGCACAAGCTGGATCAATGTCCCTTTGCTTCAGGGTTTGCCCCGCTCTGCTGGAGTCACCTAGAAAGCAGCAACAGGAAAGGCCAGCAAATAGGGAGCTCACAGTCTGACAATCTTCAGTCTACTGCAAGACCTCCAAAGTAAACAGGTCCAAGCCCTGTTCTCTGTGGATGGCTCTGGATGGTGGCTTAATTGTCTCTCTCAGCAGCCACAGTTGGGGGAAGGGAAGTGCCAAATTAAGGAAGAGGTAGAGGAAGCACTGCACACTGTTCATCTCCGACCCTCTCTCCAGGAGGCAGTCCACCCAGAATGGCCAGGCTCTGGAGTCACACAGGTCTCCCGGAACCCACTGGACCCCTGTGGCTCCTGCAGTCTTGGCCAGAGTTAGAAAATATCTCTGTGGGGATAAGCAAGACAGATCCTGAGGAGTTGAGGCCCCCCAGGGAGGAAAATGGTGCCTGTTGGGTAGGGAAGAAATATGGTGCTTGCCAATCAGCTTGGGGCTGTATGTGGGGCACCCGGAGGGAGTTGGGAACCTGGATTCCTGTCTGCAAGAAGCTGTCCACTCACTGGCAGTAGCAGTCTCTGGGTTGGTGTTGGCAGGTCTCTCCAGCAGCTTGGGAGCCCACCACAAGTCCAAGATGCAAGGGAGGGGAATTTTAACCACTCTAGTGACTCTTTTTGCTGCTCTCCAAGCCTCTTGGGGTTTTATCCCTGCCAATGCCTTTCTTCTTCCAGTTCTGCTCTGAAACCTCTTCCAATGGAATCTCCTATAGGTTCAGGCACCCTTCCTTCTGACCCTCATCTGATCTATGTTTGTCTGGTTGTTTTTTTCTTTCATTAAAAATGTCTCCTTCTTGTTTCTCTTCTGCCATCTTGTCTCCTCTCCAAACTAGCTATTTCTATTAAGCTAAATATTAAGGAAATTTTCAAATATGTAAAACAATGTCACTCTTACTAGTTTTTTGGTATATATAGTAATTTTTCATGAAATGATTTATTCATGTTATCATGTAATGGATTTATTATTGCTATTTTTTAAATAAAGTAATACATAATTATTTAAAAAATTATCATCAGTTTTAAAGAAAAGCTCTTTGGGCTTCTCAATAATTTTTAAATGTAAAGGAGTCAGTCCTGATACCAAAAAGTTTAAGAATTACTAGACTAGATTACTTTGTAAGTCTGGTTCAGCTAAAATATTCTATGACTTTCTGACTTGGAAAGAGCAGAACACTGTGTTAGGCCCATAAATATATTTTTCCAATCATGATTTTTTCCTCCTTGCATTAATTTTAAAAGAGCTCAGAAACACTGTAAAAAGGAGATGTTCCTGGTTTCTTCATCTGTAGGAAGCTGACTATACAGATAGCCTTTTAAGTCATCTCTTACTCTGTGTTCCCAACTCTTCCCCAGCTAAGTCTCCTTTCTCCATCTTCTTCTACCCTGTGTATTTAACTCTTCATTGTTTGATATTTATAGGTAGCATATTATATCAATTAGAATTTAAGTTCCTATAGGAAGATCCCCCTAAAGAAAGGACAAATCTGAAAAAATGGCCCCTTCTGGACTTTGGTCATCTTTAAAACCTGGTCAGAATTGTCAGATTCTGATGTACTCTCTAAGCAGAAAAGCATTGTCTGGAAGATGGTGTGCTTAGAGGAAGACATTTTATTTTCTTTACTCTAAATACATGAATATTTTAATATATAATATTTATAATTCTGTGATTTGATAAACAAAATAATTTTGTATATATTAACTGTGTGTTTATATGTATTAAGTGCACTGCATTCATTATGCTTGCCTATCTTACTTCAACATGTGTAAAATGTCCTGTGATGTGTCTATGATCACACAATGTTCTGTAACAGTGTCAACTGAATATGCATGTATGCAAATTCAAAGAGACAGTCCTGCTGGTTTCTTCTAATATGGTGGTTCTTGTCAAGTTTGAACTTATCCTACCATGTTGCTCTTTTAGCTAAAATGGTAACCTAATTAAAGTGGTTGTGATATAGGAACACTCAAAGATGACCACTATCTATAGGCAGTACATTAAACTATTAAATTAATTTTAAAAATGAACAAAATGATTCAAGATGTCTTTGGCTATGTCTAGACCCAGAGATCTACAAAGAGACTCAGAAAACAGATGAAAGAGGTATTTTAAGGCCTTGATATGGCCCTATCGTTCTATGATATCATACTATCAGAGCAGATTATAGAGAACCTCAAGTCTAACACTTCAGTTAATATGTGAATCCCATTTACAATATTCACTGTCAACACTTACTAATAAGCATTAACAATTATACTTAGGTTACCTATAATCCTTTACATTCAATGAGATATTATTCCATCTTATCTTTGTCAATTACCATGTGACAATTATCAATAGAAAATGACTACTCAGTGATGGCTACTATTATTAAGTAGTTTTTGAGTACCGAGAGCAAAAAGAACATTGAAAATAGAGTTTTGGCAGGAATCATGTACACTAACATCAAAGTTGGAGTGAAAGTAGAAGAAATGATCTACTGAGAGGAGGTTTACATTACCTTGCCAAAAAAATATTTCATCGGATTTCAGCATATTCCCCACTCATGCTTAGCTTTATGAAACCTATAATGAAACAACATAACAGTACCAAGTGATTTCATTTAGAACATGTTTGCTAACATTCAGTTTTCCGTATTATGCCAAGGACCATGCTGGGTACTTTTCATGTTATCTAATTTAATTTTCACAATAATTCTAAAAGGTTGATATTTGTACCCCCCATTTTACAGTTGATAGAACTGTGATTCAAAGTGATTAAATGACTTTTCCAGTACCACTCAGCTAGTAAGGAGCAGAACTAGGATTCAAATCCATTCTGTTTGACCCACAGAAGAAGATAGTCTTCATGTCATTTATATTTAGGTTTTGAATATTTTATCATTTATACCAATGTATCCCAGTACTTTGCACAATCTCTGGCACATAATAGATAATATTTGTTTAATGAAATAAGTGTATGCATGATCATTTACCATTCTTATTTATGTTTCTTTTAAGGACTATTAAAATGAATTTATTCTATAAGGACAATTGGAATGGCTGGCTTAAGAATATATTGGGGAGGGAGGAATCTTTCTTGGCATTTCAGGATAAGATTTATGTTTAATTTCACTTGCTCAGTAAAGCTGAGAGTTGGGAGAGTTAGCATCCAATTTCTTTTGCAGCAATTTAGTATACTTTTGTATTTGGATAATCATAATGTAATTCTGCTTGGATACAAACATAGCAACAGTAATCATGCTTTACTTCTAACTTCTAATTGGCCGTAAACCAATAATGGCATGCTTTTTCTGAACAATTCCCATAGAGCATACATAGCATTCCATAGCATTACATTCTTCTTATCACAGTACCACCTGCAGCTCACTTCATACACTTATAGGTGAAGCCAATTTTATTCTCATGTGCTTGACTTGCAGTTTCACTTTTAGACAGACCTACTCCCACATCATATTCATAAGACACTGTGTGAATTTTGTTATTTCTTTTCCTACCTGGGTTAGAAGGCTTGAAATTGTTAAGTGCATTCTGTTACTTTTCTCTTGCCCTGGTAGGTTGCCAAGGATTTAAAAAAATTGCAGTGGATTAAGTCATACGGAGGATAATTGAAATCTGTCTATATATGCTTTATTCAAAGACTATTCACAGTTACTTGAAGGAATATTAACAAGCATTAGAAGTAATCTGAGTGGCAGTCTAAGACTGCTATAGTTTACATTGGAAATGCTGAATTCTAGTCCAGACTCTGTCATCTACTATTTATTTTACCTTGGGCCTCAGTTTTGCTTAATTGAAAAATGAGTGTGTTGAGTTTCATAGATTTCAATCCACTCATAAGACCTTTTGCCACTGATGCTGATGATAATGATGATGATGATGTGTGTATGCACATATTGATATATATATGTATAGTTACCTATTTAATATTGTTGATTTCCTCCTTCAACTCCCATATAAGACGATATTTGTAAGAAGTAGAGTTCTAAAGAATTCACACACATTTTCAGACATAATAAAAGCTGCAATATATAAGAAAGCAAACAAAATAAAGCTAAATTACAGGTAAGAAATATAAAGGTGTTTTCACTAATTTCAGAGATTGTGAAATGGTATTTTCACATATTTTCTAGGAAAGTTAATAAGGCAATATCCTTAGGCATTTTGAACCCTCAGTAAAATACTCCTTGGAGATGTATAAAGATTGTGCATATTTTCATCAAGTTACCATTTTGATTTTTGAAGATTTGTAAGGCTGGAGAAATTTTAATTTCCTTCTCTAGAAAAGTACCAACATCATTAAAAATGCACAGTTATCAGATAATAAGATGCTACTTCAAATTCAAGAATCAGTCCTCTCTAATTTCAAGCATTAAAGTTCTATTTAAATTTGTTTTGTTAATGTATTTTTTTTCAATGATGAAAATTATTTCCTCATCTTCATAATGAATTGTGTCACAGTGGCTACTCAGCATGATACTAATTAAAAATATTAAGTGAATAACTGTGAAATGCCTTTATGAATAGATATTAAATCTATATAACATATTTCAAACTCAATAATCAGGTAGATGGCATATCATCTGATTTACTGATTGGGAAAAACCTAGCATCTTACTATTGGACTGATAATCATCATCAGTTTCCAGACTTGCACAAGTGACAGAAATAGGGCATTATAGAAATTGAGAGCAATGCTTGTCTCAATTATCTGGCTATTTCATATAAAGGGGTTTCCCTCTAAATTAGTGAGAAAATTATTTCATTCCTCCACTTCACTCTGAAGGTAGAGAGTTAATATGTCTGAAATTTTAGTTTATATGATAAATTAAAAGCTAATATGTTTGTTCTATGGGAATACTAGATTGGAGGATTGCCACTATAGTGTACTTGACTAGCTATTGAATCAAATGGATGACTTGATGTATCCAATTATGTTGGAATCATTTATTCATCTCAATTGTAGCTAATTGAGAGAATGGTGGACTGGGACTCAAAATATCTGGATTCGAGCTCCCAATACTGCCATTTAAGAGCTGTAGAATATTGGATGATCTACTTATTCTCTGTGGACCTCAGTTTTCTCGTATGCAAAATAAGTGTATTGAATTAATGCACTCCATTTTCTTTATAGCTCTAAAAGTCTAACTCTAAACATAAAAAATCCAGTCAAGTGGATATATTCCAGAATTCAGGAAACTTTTAAACATCTTTGGGTTCTGTATTCTCATACTTATTTTATTCTAATGTACCTTAAAATAAGATGTCATATTCAGTGAGTTAAAAATTCACATATAGAATAAATGTAATTATAAACAATTTAGTGACTATTTTGATGTTTCAAGCATAGTCAAGTTTTTTTTCCCCTTGCCATTGGAATACTTCAAAAATAATTGTCTCTAAAAGCTATTCATTTTAAATTTATTCATCAGTGAAAACAAACAAACCTACCCATAATTGTGCCTGTTAAACAAATGATTGAAAATATTTTAAAAATTGGATGCTCAACATAAATAGAGAATTGATTGTCTTTATGCACATTTAAGCATATATGTTGAAATGCTTTATCATGCATGTATCTCATGGAAAATAATGAATTTTCAGAATACTTTTATACTTATAGTTGGAGCAACTTTTGTCTTCATTTATTAATATTTTCCATTCATATTCTATATAAAAATATATGAAGTGTCTGAGTAAATGACATAAGAATGCAAAAATTGCTGTTACAGCTACATAGGTGTACTCTAGGATGTATAAATTCTAGGTATCAAAGTATGTTTCATCGAAGAGATATCATATAAGTATTTCAAAGGAGGTGATCTATAATAGCAAAAAATGTGGAAGCTGAAATTAAAATTAAATTTAAAAATGAAATTAAAAACAATACTCTTTATATTCACTCAAAAAAATGAAAAAAACCTAAGTTTTAATCTAATGAAACATGTACAAGATTTATATACTGAAAATTGCAAAATGCTGATGAAAGAAATTAACAAAGATGAATGTAGAGGCATAATATGTTCATGAATTGGAAAACTTGACATAGTAAAGATGTCAATTCTCCCTAAATTGATATGTAGGTTTAAGGCAATGCCTATCAAAATCTCAGAAAGATTTTTTGGTAGATGCTGAGAAGCTTACTCTAAACTATATATGGAAAGCTAAAATAATTAGAATAGCAAACAGTTTTGAAAAGAAGAATTAAGTGGGAGTAGTCACTCTACCTGATAGTAACATTTACTATGTAGCTACAGTAATCAAGAAAATGTGGGATTGATGGAGGGGTAGACATATAGATCAATGGAACAAAATAGAGAACTCAGGAAAGAATCCCTGATATACCCAGTTGATGTTTTACAAAGGTACAAAGAATTTTGGCATTGTAAAGATAGTTTTTCAACAATCAATGCTAGAACAATTATAGATATCCATAGGCCAAAAAAATAAACATTGACCTAAAACTCACACGTTGTACAAAAATAAACCTAAAATGAATCACAGACTTAAATTTAGGACCTAAAACTATAAAATTTTATTTTAAAAAGTAGGAAAAAATCTTCAGGATCTAAGGCTATGTAGAGTTTTTAGACTTAATATCAAAAACATGATCAGTAAAAGGTAAAATTGATAAACTGGACTTCATAAAACTTTAAAATTTTTTCTCTGTGAAAGAATCTGATGATTAATCTGTTAATTATGAGAAGCTAAAAGATAAACTATATTCTGGGAGAAAATATTTGCACAAACCATGTATCCATCAAAGTCATTGTATCTAGAACATATAAAGAATTCTATTAAGATTCAAAGTTAAACAATAAATAATTGAACTAATTAGAAATGGGCAAAATACATGAAGAGACATTTCACTGAAGCACATACGCAAATAGCAAATATAAGTACATGAAAAGATGTTCAACCTCATTAGCCAGAAAGGAAATGTAAGTTAAAAGAACAATGAGATATCACTGCATGCTTATCAAGATGGCTAAAATCTAAAAAAACAAAATAGTGACAACATCAAATGGTTGTACGGATGTGAAGAAACTAGATCACTCATACTTTGC
The DNA here is from genome assembly GCA_008086735.1 of Cheirogaleus medius. Taxonomy (NCBI): domain Eukaryota; kingdom Metazoa; phylum Chordata; class Mammalia; order Primates; family Cheirogaleidae; genus Cheirogaleus; species Cheirogaleus medius. The sequence goes on from VBSM01000568.1 coordinate 4,634,657, forward strand.
TCAAGGGAATGTAAAAGGTATAGCCACTCTGGAAAATATTTTGGCAATTTCTCAAAAAACGAAACATATAACCATCCTACAACCCAGCAATCAATCACATTCTTGAGCATTTTTTTCCCAGAGAAATTAAAATCTAGGTTCATTTAAAAATATGTACATGAATGATCATAGCAGCTTTATTTCATAACAAACAAAAGCTGGAAACAACTCAGATGTCCTTCAGTGTACTACTTAGCAAGAAAAATGAATGAACTATTGATACAGGCAACAACCTAGATAAATCTACACAGGAATATATGGAGTGATAAAAAGCTAATTCAAAAGGGTTGCCTACTGTGTAATTCCATTTATATAACATTTTTGAAATGGCAAAATTATAGAAATAGAGAACACATTAGAATTGTCTGGGGTTAAGGAGGAGGTGCAAGTAGGGGGAAAGTGGGTGTGTCTATAAAAAAGGCAACATGAGGGATCTATTTAGCGATAAAAATGTTCTGTATCTTGACTCTATCCATCTTAATATCTTGGTTATGACACTGTTCTATAGTTTTCCAAGATGCTACCATTAGGGGAAACTGGATATATTAGTTTTATATTGCAGCAGTAACAAATTACTACAAATTTAATGACTTTAAACAACAGAAATTTATTCTCATATATCTGGAGGCCAGAAGTCCAAAACAAGTTTTGTGTGGGACAACTGCTTCCTATAGGTTCTAAGGGAAAGAATCTATTTCCCTACCTTTTTCAGCTTCAGTGCCCACTTGCATTCTTAGGTTTACAGCCCCTTCTTCCATCTTCAAAGTGCATAACTTCAGTCTCTGCTTCAATCATCACATCACCTTCTCTTGTATAGTTACATCTTCCTCTGTTTTCCTATAATAAGGACAACTGAGATTATATTTAGGCTGATGTGGATCATCCAGGATAATTTTATCATCTTGAGATCCTAAATTCAATCATATCTGCAAAGTCCATGCCATATAAGGTAGCATTTACAGGTTCCAGGGACTAGAACCTGGATATCTTTAAGGGCTACTATTCAGCTTGCCACTAAGTAAAGCATACACATGATTTCTCTACAGTATGTGAATCTGCAATTACATCAAATTGAAATAAAAATGTATCGTGCATAGTTTAATCCTGTATTATTTTGTCATAAATTATTTCTATTATCATATTGCTTAAATATAAACAAACATAAAATTAATTTTTTTATGCTTATAGCTCTTATACAGCCAAATCAAATCTAAAAATTAAATAAAAATAAGAAAAACAAAGAAATCAAATCAGAAAACAATTATGATAAATCATATTATTTGGCTAAAAGTAATTTTCTGATGGTGAACTTAACAATAGAAATATATGTTTGTGAGTTTTTTGGATTTTTATTTGTTATCTTCATCCTTCTGATTTTGTGCATTCTGAACTATCATTTGAGTGAATGGTATTGTAATGAATATGTGTTGTTTCCCTTGATTTCTTTTCTTTTTTTTGTTTTTCTTTTGTTTTGTTATTTATTTATTTATTTTTTATTTCAGCATATTATGGGGGCAAAAATATTACGTTACCTATATTGCCCATGCCCCCCCTCCCCCGTCAAGGCAGAGCTTCAAGCGTGACCATCCCCCAAGGGTTGCACATCTCACTCATTGTGTTTGTATATATCCATACCCTCCTCCCCCCTCCCACTCCCCCAACACTCGATAAATGTTATTCCTGTATGTTCACTTAGGTGTAGATCCGTTAAAATGAATTTGATGGTGAGTACATGTGGTGCTTGTTTTTCCATTCTTGAGATACGTCACTTAGTAGAATGGGTTCCAGCTGTATCCAGGAAAATAAAAGAGGTGCTATATCACCATTGTTTCTTAAAGCTGAATAGTAATCCATGGCATACATATACCACATTTTGTTAATCCACTCATGTATTGATGTTCACCTGGGTTGTTTCCACAACTTTGCAATTGTGAACTGTGCCGCTATAAACATTCGAGTGCAGGTGTACATTTTGTAGAGTGTCATTTGATCTTTTGAGTAAATGCCCAGTAATGGTATTGCTGGATCAAATGGTAGATATACTTGTATCACTTTAAGGTATCTCCATATTGCTTTCCACAGAGATTGAACTAGTTTGAAGTCCCACCAGCAGTGTAGGAGTGTTCCTAACTCTCCACATCCACGCCAACATTTATTGTTTGGGGACTTTTTGATAAAGGCCATTCTTACTGGGGATAAGTGATATCTCTGCAGTTTTAATTTTCATTTCGCTGTAGATTAGAGATGTTGACCATTTTTTCAGATGTTTCTTGGCTGTTATTCTGTCTTCTTTTGAAAAATTTCTGTTCATGTCCTTTGCCCACTTT
>VBSM01000568.1:4659034-4669384 GCA_008086735.1 Cheirogaleus medius
TCCTTCCAGTTCTCCTCCGCAACCTCCTCCCGTGGAGTCTCTCGTAGTCTCCGGCATTCCTCCTTCCAACCCCCGTCCGATGTATGGTCGTTTGCTTGCTTCTTTCTTCTAATATCTTCTAGAAGCTTTCTTTTCTGCAGAGACGCTTTGTCTGGTGGTTTTTCTCGCCCGCCATCTTGCTGGAACTCCATTTGTCCATTTTTAAAATCAGATTATTTTGGGGTTTTTTCCTTTTCAGTTTTATTAATTCCTTATGTATTCTGGTTATTAATCTCTTGTCTGGTGGATAGTTTGAAAATATTTTCTCCCACCCTATGGGTTGTCTCTTTACTTTGTTAATTATTTCCTTTGCTGTGCAGAAGCTTTTTTAGCTTGATATAATCCCATTTGTCTATTTTTGCTTTGGTTGCCTGTGATTTTGAGGTCTTACATAAAAATCTTTGCACAGACCAATGTTCTAGAGCATTTCCCCAATGTTTTCTTCTAGTAGTTTCATAGTTTCACGTCTTATATTTAAGTCTTTAATCCATTTTGATTTGATTTTTGTATATGGTGAGAGATAGAGGTCTGGTTTCAATTCTTCTGCTTATGGTTATCCACTTTTCCCAACGCTGTTTATTGAAGAGACTGTCTTTCCCCATTGTATGTTCTTGGTGCCCTTGTGGAAAATGAGTTGGCTGTAAATGTGTGGATTTATATCTCGGTTCTCTATTCTGTTCCATTGGTTTATGTATCTTTGTATATGCCAACACCATGCTGATTTGGCTACTATAACTTTGTAGTATATTTTAAAGTCCCATAGTATGATGCTTCCAATTGTGTTCTTTTTGCTCTGGATTGCTGTTCAGGATCTTTTTTGGTTCCATATACCTTTCAGGATTTTTTTTTCTATTTCTGGGAAGACTATCATTGGTATTTTCATAGGTATTTTATAGAATCTGTAAATTGCTTGGGGTAGAATTTTCAGTTCAACAATATTAATTCTTCCAATCCATGAACGTGGAATGTCTTTCCATTTTCTTGTGTCCTCTTCTATTTCTTTCATCAGTGTTTTATAGTTTTTCTTATATAGATCCTTCAGTTCATTGATTAAATTGATTTCTAGGATTTTATATTCTTTGCAGCTGTTGTAAAGAAGACTTTCTTGATTTCTTTTTCAGATTGTTTGCTATTGGTATATATAAATGTGACTGATTTTGGTATGTTGATTTTGTATCCTGAAATTTTACTGAATTTGTTTATCAATTCTAACCATTTTTTGGTGGAATATTTAGGTATTTTAAGTATAATATCATGTCATCTGTGAAAAAGTCTAGTTTGACTTCTTCCTTTCTAATTTGGATGCCCTTTATTTGTTTCTCTTGCCTAATTTCTATGGCCAGGACTTCCAGTATTGTGCTGACAACAGTGGTGAAAGTGGGCATCCTTGTCTTGTTCCAGATCTTAGAGGAAAGGCTTTCAATTTTTCCCCATTCAATACAATGTTAGTTGTGTGTCTGTCATGTATAGCTTTTATTATTTTGAGATATATTCTTTTTATACCCACGTTGTTGAGTGTTTTTACCATCAAGGGATGTTGAATTTTATTAAATCCTTTTTCAGCATCTATTGAAATGATCACATGGCTTTTGTTCTTGGATCTGTTAATGTAACGTATCATGTTTATTGATTTGCATATGTTGAATTATTCTTGTATCCTTGGGATGAATCCCACTTGATCCTTGTGAATGATTTTTTAATGTACTGTTGAATTTGGTTTGCTCTATTTTGTTGAGGATTTTTGCATCAAGGTTTATCAGTGATATTGGCCTGTAGTTTCCTTTCTTTCTTTTTTTTTTTTTTTTTTTTTTTTTTTTTTTTTTTTGCTGTGTCTTTTTCTGGCCTTGGTATCAGGGTAATGTTGGCTTCATAGGATGAGTTGTGAAGTATTCTTTCCTCTTTGATTTGTTTTAAGGTCTTGAGTAGAATTGGTATTAGTTATTTAAATGTTTGGTAGAATTCAGGAGTGGAGCCATCAGGTCCTGGGATTTTCTTTGATGGGATATTTTTTATATAGTTTTGATCTCATTATTATTGATTTGTTGAAGTTTTCTATTTCTTAATGGTTCAATCTTGGTAGGTTGCACATGTCCAGGAATTTATTCATTTCTTCTAGATTTTCCAATTTGTTGATGTAAAGTTGTTCATAATACTCTCTAATGATTCTTTGTATTTCTGTGGTCTCAGTTATTATGTCATCTTTTTGTTTCTGATTTCATTTGTTGAGGCCTTCTTTCTTTTTTATTAATTAGCTAAAGGTTGTCAATTTTGTTTAACTTTTCAGAAAACCAACTTTTTGTCTCATTGGTCTTTTGTATTTTTTAGTCTAAATTTTATTTAATTCTGTTCTGATGTTTATTATTTCCTTCTACTAATTTTGGGTTTATTTTGTTCTTGCTTTACTTGTTCCTTGAGGTGCATCATTAGCTTGTTTATTTGAAGCCTTTATACTTTTTTGATATAGGCATTTATTGATATAAATTTTCCTCTTAGTAGTACTTTTTCTATATCCCATATTTTGGTAGGCTGCATTTCCATCTTCATTCGTTTGAAGAAAATTTTAAATTTCCTTCTCTATTTATTTCAGAATATTATGGGGGTACAGATGTTTTGATTGCATGGATTACTTTTGTAATGCTTGATTTCAAGATATAAGTGTGCCCATCACCCAGATAGTGTATATTGTTCCCGTTAGGTATGATTTCACTCATACCCTCCTCCCCCTCCCATCTGCTTGATTGCCGCTGAGTTTGACTTCCATCTGTGCACATGAGTGCTGATCAGTTAGTTACAATTTAACAGTGAGTACATGTGATGTTTTTGAGAATGACTTTTATCAAAAAGTCCCAAATCAATAGATGCTGGCATGGATGTGGAGAGAAAGGAGCACTTATATACTGTTGATGGGACTGCAAACAAGTACAACCTCTATGGAAAATAGTATGGAGATTCCTCAAAGAAATAAAAGTAGACCTACCATTTGATCCAGCAATCCCACTACTGGGTACTTACTCAATGGGGAAAAAAGGCAATTTATCAAAAAGACACTTGCACTCGAATGTTTATTGCAGCACAATTCACAATCACAAAGATGTGGAATCAACCTAAATTTCCTTTTTAATTTCTTTATTGACCACTTGGACATTCAGGAACATGTTGTTTAATTTCCATGTGTTTGTGGATTTTCCAACTTTCCTATTATTATTGATGTCTAGTTTTATTCCATTGCTGTAAGAAAATATACTTGATATAATTTCTACTTTTTTGAATTGGTTAAGATTTGTTTCATGGCATAAGATGTGGTTTATTCTAAATACTGTTCAATGTGCTGAAATGTATTATTCAGCAGTTGAATGAAATGTCCTATAAATATCAGTTAGGCCTATTTGGTCTAGTGTGTGGTTTAACTTTGATGTTTCCCTGTGGATTGTCTGTCTGGATGATCTACCTATTACTGAGAACATGGTGTTAAAGTTCCCTACTATTATCATATTGCAGTTTATCTCTCCCTTTAGATCTATCAGTGTTTGCATTATATACTTGGGAGCTCCAGTGTAGGTGCATAGATATTTATAATTTTTATATCCTCTTGCAGACTAGATCCCTTTATCATTATATAGTGACATTCTTTGTCATTTTTTACAGTCTTTGATTTGTAGTGTATTTTATCTGATATAAATATAGCTATTCCTGCTCTTTTTGGTTTCTGATTGCATGGAATATCTTTTTTCACCTCTTCACGTTCAGTCTATGTGTGTCATTATACATGAAGTGGGTTTCTTACAGGCAACATATATTTGGGTCTTGTTTTTTTTCACCATTATCTATTCTATGACTTCTAATTGGAGAAATCAGTCCACTTACATTCAGTGTTATTATTGATAAGTACGGACTTATTATTGCCATTATGTTGCTTGTTTTATGGTTGCTTTGTAGCTCCTCTCTTCCTTTCTTTCTCTCTTCCTTTGTGGATAAGTGAATTTTCTCTGTATTATGTTTTAATTCTTTGCTTTTTATATTTTTAGGAATATATTATATGTTCCCATGAGGCTTACAAAAAATATCTTATAAATGTCACAATTTATTTCAAAGAGGTGACAGCTTATCCTAGACCACAAAGAAAAGAGTCAAAACATACAAATCAAGAAAAAATGAGAAAATAAACCTCTAGACTTTAGCTCCATCTCCCCCACATTTTGAGTTTATGTTGTCTCAATACATATATCTTTTAATATTGCCTATTTTTTAACATGTTGCTTTAGGTATTATTGTTTCTCATAAATTTGTCATTTGGGCTTCATACTAGAGTTATAAATGGATTTCACATCACAATGACAGTATTAGAGTATTCTGGGTTTGTCTTTGTACTTAATTTTGACAGTGGGTTTCATATCTTCAAATATTTCCTTTTTTCACATTATTTTTTTCTTTCAGATTGAAGGTCCCCCTTTAGCATTTCTTGTAAGACATGTCTGGTGGTGGTGAGTTCTCTCACATTTTGTCTAGGAAATATTTACTCTCTCCTTCATATTAGAAGGATAGTTTTGTTGATTATGGTATTCTCGAATGGCAATTCTTTTCTTTCAGCACTTTGAAAATGTTATTACATTCCCTCCTGGCCTATAAAGTTTTCATTGAGAAGTCTATAGCCAGACAAATTGGAGGTCCCTTATGTGTTATTTGATGCTTTTCTTTTTCTAATTTTAGAATCATCTCTTTGTCCTTGACCTTTGAGAAATTGATTATTATATGCCTTGACATATTCTTATTTGAATCAAATATTTTTGGTATTCCTTAACCTCCCTGTATCTAGATATTCAGCTTTCTCAAGGTTTAGAATTTTTTCTGTTATTATTCTTTGAATAATTTTTCTACCCTTTTCTTTTGCTCAACTCCCTCTTGAATAGCAATAATTCTTAGATTTGGTCTTTTGAGGTAATTTTTTATATCTTGTAGGAGATTTTCATTTCTTTTCATTCTTTTTTTTCCAGCATATTATGGAGGTACAAATGTTAAGGTTATGTATATTGCCCTTGCCTCCACTCCCCTCTCGAGTCGGAGCTTCAAGCATGTCCTTCCCCCAGATGGTGCGCATCACACTCATTATGTATGTATTCTTTTTTCCTCTTTCTCCTCTGACTATGTATTTTCAAATAGCCTGTCTTTGAGCTTACTGATTCTTTCCTCTGCTTGATCCATTCTGCTGTCTAGAACCTTTAATGCATTTTTTTGATTTAGCAAGTGCATTTTTCAAATCCAAGATTTCTAATTTTTAAAAATTATTTCAATAGCTTTGTTAAATTTCTCTGATAAGCTTCTGAATTGCTTTTCCATGTTATTTTGGATATCACTTACTTTCCTTAAAATTACTATTTTTTTTAAATTTCAGAATATTACAGGATTACAAATGCTTTGGTTACATAAATTGCCTTTGCACTGCCAGAGTCACAGCTACAAGCATGCCCATACACCAGACAGCATGCACCACACCCGCTAGGTGTGAATTTACTCAATACATGAGTGGATCGATAAAATGTGATGTATGTATATCGGGGAGTACTACTCAGCCATAAAAAACCTGCTATTTTGAATTCTTGTTCAGAGAGTTTACATATCACCATCTCATTAGGGCCAGTCACTGGTTCCTTGCTTTGTTCATTTTAGGAGGTCATGGTTCCCTGTTTGCTGTTGTTTCTTATGGATATATGTCTATGTCTTTGCATTGAAGGATTACTTATTTATTGCTGTCATCTGAATCTGGCTTGCTCTGATTTTTATTAGATATGTTTGCTTACTGATTATTTACTTCTTTCTTTCTTTTTTTTTTGTTTTGTTTTCCACATGGTCACCGCTGGCTTTTTGGCACTAGATGGTGCCTTAAGCTCAGGCTTACCTTGCTTCCTGTAAAAAATTAGAGTGCCACCCATCTCAAATGTGGGAGACCCCAGAGAGAATATCCCAGTAGTGTGAGAAGGCTGAATAGAGGTTCTTGCCTATGGAATCTGTGGAACAAACCTTCTACAGTGCAGTGCTACTGAACAGCCACTTTGACTTAATATCTCCTTTGGGCAAGTTATAGAGCAGAGTTTCCATGGCTGGTGGTGGTAGTCCTGCCTCTCCTCATTGTCTCTGACTATTCTCAGGGATATTTCTCCCTTTATCCACTCCTAATTCTTCCTGTGGGTTGAGGCAAGGACACATCTTCTGCTAGAAAATCCAAGAGGATGGAGAAACTGGTTGTCCACCTCAATCTCCCTTTTTCGCAGTGTAGAAATCATGAGCTGGGGGAGGAGACTTTTTGCACTGGTGCTGGGCAGACTGAAAGGAGAGTCCTCACAGATATGGAAGTCTGATTCTCTTTACCATCTGTTCAGAGTTTTTCAGTTCTCTGTGGCCCTGGGAACTTTCTCATCCTCATATTCGATTCTCAGGCCATTTCTGATGATAATGTTGGCACTGTATATTTGTGTTTGGTTTTCTGTGGAGGGGAAGTAAAGCTAACTTGCTTCTATACCACCATTTTGGAACCATCTTCCAACTTTTCTCATTGAGATTCTGAAACACTTATCAATGTGACCTTACAAGCTTTAAGTTTTCATTGATCACTTAGACCCTTCTTCATCCATTTTCATGGCATACATCATAGGTACACAAGGGTTGCGAGTGAAATGACTACATTAGAGTGAGTAATTTCTTTGGAATAATAAGCTGGCTGATGCATCTTTACTATGATATTAACAAGGTAGGTGCAACTATTGTAATTATCAATATGAAGTAAGTGGGTTACTATAGACTTATTCTAGGGCTGTCCTTACCTCTTATCTCATCATTTCCCATGTCCCCAGTCCTTCTCTCTGTTTGATTAGATGGTAAAGATTGTGTTTTTGTCTAAGAATTTTCTGTGAATCTGAAGTAATTTTAGTTACTTGTGAGCAAATGTATATTTTATGTCCTCCAATCTCTCTTCCATACCATTCCTTTGGGGAATCAGTGTTAATCTGGCATGGTATGAAGTCCAGATGCAAGAATGTTTCCTGGTTTATTTTCATAGTCTTCAACTACATTTCTCTGTTGTTCTCTTGATACTTGTCTTTACGCTTGCTTCCTAATCCATTTGTAAGGGAAGAGCTCATTCTTTATATTTCAAAATGAAAAGAAAGTGGAACATGAAAATGAACACCAAGAGGTATTTTCTTCTGATCTTAAGCAATTGGTATAGAAGCAACCCGAGAACTCTGATTACCTCAGGCAGCCAAAACTTAAGAGGTTCTTTGACTCCTAACTTAGAACTTACTCCCATATATTTTGTTTGGCTTAGAATTCATCTTGATCACTTCTAAGACAGTGGTAATATAAAATAATTCCTATAGGTAGAAAGTAACATTCCATGTATTTACTTTGACAAAATGTAAGCCTCCACACTTGACATAATGAAATAATTTCCTTCTGTGATTTTTCTGAGAGAGCGCACAGCAGACACAATTTTTGAGACTTTACATGTATGAAAATGTTCTAACTTTATTCCCTTACTCAATCGATAAATTATCTAGACACAGAATTCTAGGTTGAAAATTACTCTATCTCATAATTTTGAAGACATGACTCCATTGTTTTCAAGCTTCTAGCTTTGTTGTTGAGAAGTCCTGTGCCATTCTGTTTCCTTTGATCTGATTTCTGTGGGGCGTGTGTGTGTGGACAGAGTAGGGAGAGAGAATATAAATGTGTAAGCTTTTAAACTGTTCTTTTACTCTATGATATTCTAAAATTTCTAGATGATGTATATCCCTTAACATATTTCCTTTTCTTTAAAATTCATTATGTTGAGCACTTGATGGATCCCTTTAATCCAGAATCTCAAATGCTTTAGTCCTAAAAATACTCTTGCTTTAATTCTTTAATGATTTCTGTTCCATTTACTTATTATTTTGTGACAAACTATTCCAAACTTTAGTGACTTAAAATAAAAATTTACTATTATTTCTTAAGATTCTGTGGATTGACAGGGATCAGCTAACTGGTTCTCATTTGGAGTCCCTCATGTGGCTAGTTAGATGGTAAGATGAGCCAGGGCTAGAGTCACCTGAAAACTTCACTGGCTGACCATCCAAGATGGCTTTTTCATCTACATGTCTGGCACCTCAGCTAGAATGTTTAAAAAAGCTGAGGGGCACCCAGGCATCTCTCCTCATATGTGGAATTCCTCATAGCATGACTATTTCAGGATAGTCAGACTTCTCACATGGAGGCTGGCTTTTCCCATAGCACATTTTCAATGTTCCTATAAATAGGAAGAGGAAGCCACTAATCTTTTAAAATCAGTGGTTCTCAACTGAGGTTATCTGGCAATATCCACAGATGTTTTTTAGGTAATGCAAGTGAGGGCGAGTGCAACTGGCAACTGATTAGTAGAGGCCAGACATGCTGCTAGACATCTTACATTGTACAGGAGGGTCTCATATAGCAGAGGGTTATTCAGCTCAAAATGTCAATGGTGTCAAGTCTGATAAAGCTTGTTTTAAAATCTAGGCTTAGAACTGACACTGTATCACTTTGCCATATTCAACTGGTCAAAGCAGCCACAGGCTGAAAGTTTAGTCTCTAAAGAGTTTGAAACAAAGGGACTCTGGACTTAAGGATACCAGGTACAACTAAGGACGGCGATAAAGTGGTTTTCTGAAAACATGATAATGAATTAGTTTAATGTCTACATATTAATCAATGAGACTGTGATGGCTAATTTTATGTGTCAATTTTGAGGGTGTTTGGGGATGAAATTACGATTTAAATTGGTCACTTTGAGTAAGCAGATTGCCCTCCAGAATGTGGTGAGGCTTAATCTAATAATTTGAAGGCCTAAGTAGAACAAAAATACTGGCCTCCCCGAGCAAGAGGGAATTCTCCAGAAGACTACCTTTGGATTTCGTCTGTGCCATTGACTTTCTGGGATCTTTGCTTGCTGGCCTTTGGACTGGAATTGCACTATCAGCTCTTCTGGGTCTTGAGCATGGTGACCCATACTGAAGATTTGGATTTGCCAATCTCATAGTCATATTCAGTCAGTTCCTATTTTAATAAACATCTTTCTACGTACACACACACATCTCTTTCTATATACAAATATATCCTATTGGTTCTGTTTTTCTGAAGATTCCTGACTAATACAGAGACCCACCACTCACCTTTTTTCTTGGGTTTTCAGAATATCTATATTCAAGTTTATACATCCATACAAGAGTTTGGAGTATTCCTTTCTAGAGAAACTCACTAGCTGAAGAGAAAGGGTCCATCGAGAATGACATCAATCACTTCATGATGCTTGTGAAATGGCCAGATTCCTACAAAACATCCCATGGTGTCATTAGTTGATAAGCTCCACTCAATCATTTTTTTTAGTTTATCATTAAATGTGAATATTAAGTATCTTAAATCACCAGGCATTTGAAAACAGGCTCTAACATGAAAGGCTGAGATCAAAACAAGTCAAAATGGGGGTGTGATGAGAATCTTGGAGGAAATATATTAATAATAATCCAGGGCATAGAAAATTGAAAATAAACAAGACAAAAAACAGCACCAAACTGTTGTAAAATTGATATCAGAGGAGAGAGGAAAGAAAATTGTACATCAAGGGACAAGTATTGCAAGCTATTAAAAAAAAGGAAAATCATAGAATAAGAAAGAGCTCATGGAAATAAAAAATGGAACAGAAATATAAAATTCAACAAATAGATTGGATGAAAATTTAAGTACATATTCTAGAAGAAAAAGACAGAGAGAAGCAAAATAGGAGAGAAAAAGATATTTTAAAATAAGGAATGATTGTTTCTGACAAATAGAATGTGAAAAAAATTAAAAGACAAAAAATGAAAAATTAATTAAATTTAAAAAAATAAAATAAAGAATGAATCCACAAGGTCCAACATTCATCTAGTAGGACTTGTGAAAATGGAGAATGAAGAAAATGGAGAATTGTGGTAGCTAATGCCCAAAGATGGCTCCCCAGTGAACCATGCCTCTCCATATTCATTCCCTTGTCTATTTTATTCTCCTTAAAATCTGGATGACTTTTTGATTTGTTTTATGAGCAATAAAATGTGGCAGAAATGATATGTGGTTTCTCAGGTAGGTCATAAGAAGCCTTACGACTTGTGCCTGGGTCTCTTGGAACACACACTCTGAGGGAAGTCAATCATCATAGCCTCTGTAGAAAGCAATATGGAGATACCTTAAAGCCATACAAGTAGATCTACCATTTATTCCAGCAATTCCACTACTGGGCATCTACCCAAAAGATCAAATGACACTCTACAA
>VBSM01000568.1:4669484-4715654 GCA_008086735.1 Cheirogaleus medius
AAAAAAAAGAAGCTGTACTTTCCTGAGACCACTATGCTGTAAAGCAGCCCAAGCTAGACATGTGGAAAACCATACCAGCTAAATTACTAGATATGTGATCAAAGAAGCCATCTTAAATGTCTGGCTAGTGAGTGGACCTTTAGTTGACTCTAGCCCCAGCCACTATGTGCGGATAACCACATGAGAAACCTCAAGTGAGAATTTCCCAACTGAGCCCAGTTAACCCATATGTTTGGGCAAGTGGGTTAGACACCACATTATGCGAAATTTGGCACTGCTAACCACCTGCAAGTACAATCTTCTTCCAGGTCTCTGTCATGCTGTCATTAAGCTACCTTACTATTCTATAGCATAAAAAAATTGTAATTGCATAATTATTTATATGATTAAAATATATTGATTTTCTCTGTTGGATTATAAGTTCTATGAGGGCAAGGAAGATTTCTATTTTCTTCACTGATGTAACCTTAGAACCTAATTGACACATAGTAAGTAGTCAATAACTATTTATAGATTAAATGGATTAAAGAATCTAAATTGTGACACTGCTGAGTAACTTGTCATTTCTCTTTGGATTTCTACGATTATTTTTACAAAACAAAACAAAAAATCCAAAATCCTGTTGGGAAAAAAGTCTTGTGGGTTTAGCCTATTTGAAAGGTAGCATAACCTAGTTCAAATCCTGGAAATTGTGGATTTACCCTCTAATAAACAGACAGGCCCCTGTGCTTTAGTTACCACATCTATAAAATAGGAACAATTATAGTTCTTGCCTCATAGGGTTGTTATATGTAAATATGTTTTCGCATATATGTATAATATAAGTAAACTGCTTAGAACAGTTTCTGGCACATAGTAAATACTTTATAAGTGTTAAATATTTGAAGGGTTTATTTAATCATTCATCAGAGTTCCTAACATATGTGAAAAAATAGCCTTTTAAAACAATAATACTAAAATATTTCAAAATCATTCATCTCACCTTATAATCTCCTTTCTCTGCCCTATAGAAAACACATACACACATAGACACACACATATATGCCCTTTTCCCCATTATTTGATCTGCAAATCAATTTCTACAAATTTTAGTGTTTATTCATGTTATTTAGTAAATACCACCAAACTTGGGCTGTACAATCCAATTGCTAAGGAATTAAAGAAAAGTCTTTTTTAAGAAAAAATTATTTTTATTTATTATGGATTAAAAATGGCATATATTATCAAGCAACATATAGTAAATCATAGTTTGTGTTCTTAAGGACTATTTAATTTTTAATGTTTAACTCTTAAAGAAAGGAAAACCATTTTGCTCTATACTATTATGTGATATGTGATATAAATATGTAAAGAAAATATTCTTGGGAAATATTTTTTTAAAAGAGATTTTAAAAATCATTTAAAAACAATCAGAATAAACAACTCTTGTTATAGAAATAATATGTGAAAGAAAATTATTACTCCATAATTAAATTGGACTTTTGCCTACTTAGATTTTTCATTTTAAGGAAGCCAATATAATCTGAAAGACCATTGTATTTATGAGAAGTAAATGAGTTATTATTAATGATAGGTAATAGTCTTATATATATTTTAAGATAAAAAGATTGTGTCTATTATGTAAATATCACAATAAAAAACGTTTTCTATACTCTAAAAAAGTACCCTCACACAAGTCATTTACCTATTGCCTGGTGTAGATTTAATTTAATTTTAACACAGGAAGAGCTAAACCATAGCTGATTTGGTTTGCTTTTTCTCCCCTCCTTATATATTAAGTGACTTACCAGTTCTGCTTTTTAATTTTGGAAAATTGCTTTAATAGTATGTTCAAAAATAATTTTTAGGACCAAAACATTACTATTTGAAGATTATCAAAACGTAATTTTAAAAATGATGTCACAATTTATCTCTGTGATGTCAGTAGGCCGTTAATAACACATGAATTATGAAATTAGACTCAGCTTTGACATGCACTTGCTCTACATATCCTTTTGCTCATGTCATTCCAAATGTGGCGTTTTTATAAGGATTAATAACGATCAGCATAGAACATTTTAAATATTGGGGGAAACATTAAGGACAGGTCTTGTTTTATGTAGCAGATATGCCCCTGAAGAATTATGTTTAATGGTTCTCTTTTCAAGATATAGCAATACACTCAAGCATACTTTCCCATCTAATTGCAATATTATTTCAAAATCATAGCAGCCAAAATCATGCTATGAATGGTGTAAACCCTTTAAAGTCACACCAGAAAATTTTAGATAAACTTCAGCACTAAATGCTCAGAAAAAATCAATTATTGTACTGAATCAGCATTACATTTTACCACAAACTTGTGTTGCCAATAAGATAGTTAATGAAAGATGCCTCATGTTACTAAAGAAGCTCCAAGTGCCTTTCTGAAACAACTTTTCTCTGTAGAGCTTCCTGTAGTTTTTTCTTTTGTACCATTGTTTATTTATCTGCATCTTTAGTAAAGATTATTCTGCTATAGTATATTTGTAATGTATATTCATTTTACTTACAGTGATGGTGTACTGTCTCTATAAATTAGCACCACTTCCACCTTACTCCTCCATGCACATTTTACAGTTAGGTCTCTTGGAGAAATTGTGTGAAGCAAAGTTTTGATGGCAAAGAGAAAGTAGGATCCAATTAAACATCATGGAACAAAGTAAGACAAGACCTGGGCGAGAAAGTTTACTTTAGTAATATGATGTGAAGGAATGACCCTCCTGTAATATTCCATGGCATTCTTGTTATATGAATGCTTTATTATATAGTTAAAATAATGTTATATAGTGAAACTGGCTATCTTCTTTATATAGAAGGTTGTTTTCACATGAAAAGTTAAGATAACCCATTACCCCAGTTCTTCCAGTCACCTGGAATGTGTTTCTAAAGAGGAAACCAAGATTGTTACTTTTATTTGAGCGTTGACAACGAAGGGGATCAAGGTACTTATGAGACCAGTTTCTGTTTTGGATATTATGAGAAGGTATTCTCTGTGGTTGCAGTATGTGGCTAGGAAGCATGGAATCCAGGCAAGGTGCCTAGAAGTCTAGCCAGTCCTTTTGGGATGATTTTGATTACTTTAGCATTGTAGTAAGTTTTGAGATAGAGTATGAAATGGTATAGGACCTGCCAGCCTCGGGAAAGGTAGAGTCAGAGGCCTATGGTTTGAAAGCTGGACTTCGTGCATTTTTATGTATTTCCTTTTTTATGCATAGTATTTGTGAAGTCTTTTTAAAGCCAGGGAAATTAGGAAAGAAAAGAAACAAAGGCATCCAAATTGTCAAGGAAGGGCTAAAACTATTTCTAGTCACATATGGCATGATCTTATAAATAGAAAGCCCTGAAAATTCCACAAAGTGCTCATTATAGCTAATAAATGAGTTCAGAAAGATTACAGGATGCACAATCAATACATAAAAATCAGTTGTATTTCTATACACTAGCAATGAATGACCCAAAATGGAAATCAAAAAACAATGCCATTTACCACATAAAAAGAATAAAATACTTAGGAATAAATTTAACCAAGGAAGTGGTAGAAGACTTGTAGACTGAAAACTACAAAATATTGTAGAAATAAATTAAAGAGAACCTATATAAATGGAAAGACATCCTGTGTTCATGGGTTGGCGGATTTAGTATTGTTAATACAACAATATTCCCCAAATTGATCTGCATATTCATTGAAATCACTATTACAACTTCAAATGACCCCCCTCTTTTTGCAGAAATGGACAAGTTGATTCTAAAATTCACATGGAATTGCTAAGGACCCTGAATAAACAAGAACAAAGAAGACGGACACCTCCTGATGTCAAACCTCTTTGGAAAGTATTAATAATATGGAGATAATCTGAAAAAATTAAAGTAAAACTATTAATACCATTTGATCCAGCAATCCCACTACTGGGTATTTATTCACCCAGTAGTAAAAAAGTAGGAAAAAAAAGACATTCTATAAAAAAGACATCTGTACTCAAATGTTTGTAGCAGCACAATTCACAATTGCAAAGATGTGGAAACAAACCGAGTGTTCATCAATACATGAGTGCATTAATAAAATGTGGTATATGTATACCATGGAGCACTACTCAGCCATAAAAAATGGTGAACTAATACCTCTTGTATTAACCTGGATGGAACTGGAGACCATTCTTCTAAGTACCACAAAAATGGAAAAACAAACACGACATGTACTCACCATTAAATTGGTACTAATCGATCAACACTTATGTGCACATATGGAAGTAATATTCATCATGGATCGGTGAGGTGGAAGGAGGACAGAGGGGATGGGTAAATTCACACCTAATGAGTACAGTGCATGCTGTCTGGGGGATGGGCTCACTTGTAGTTTTAACTTGTGTAGTGTTAAGGTAATTTATGTGACCAAAGGGTTTGTACCCCTGTAATACATGAAAGAAGATAACCTTTACCATCATCTCCCTATGGAAATAAATCTCTACCAGACACAAAAGCCTGCAGGTCTATGACCAAGATGTAGAAAAGGTAGCTGATCGTCACCTAAGGACAACTATCCAGAGAAAAAATTAGCAGGGATGCTGCACCCGTATAACCACTAATTCCTTATTCTGTACAATGTACCAAGATAAAAAAACATTTCAACAAGGCTAAATGATAATATTCCACACATTTTGATGTTTTTGGTTTCTTCAGTACAAAAGTCTCTGCATCATTTTTTCTCTGTGTAATTCTTTGTTTCAATTTTCTTCTCCAAAATGTATAAATTTACTCATTTGTTCTTTTTTTCCTGAGTTTCTTTTTTCTGGGGGAAAAAAGGACAAAACTGATGAAAGAAATAATTGAGGGAAGAAAGGAGACAATGCGGAGAAGACGGTAAGATTTGCCAGGAGAGGCAAAAGGCCTTTTGAGAAACTCATGAAAAAAAGAACAAATGAGTAAATTTATACATTTTGGAGAAGAAAATTGAAACAAAGAATTACATAGAGAAAAAATGATGCAGAGACTTTTGTACTAAAGAAACCAAAAACATTAAAATGTGTGGAATATTATCATTTAGCCTTGTTGAAATGTTTTTTATCTTGGTACATTGTACAGAATAAGGAATTAGTGGTTTTATGGATGCAGCATCCCTGCTAATTTTTTCTCTGGATAGTTGCTCTTTCTACATCTTGGTCATAGACCTGCAGGCTTTTGTGTCTGGTAGGGATTTATTTCCATCGGGAGATGATGGTAAAGGTTATCTTCTTTCTGGTAATGGTACCTAACTACGTTATCATAGAACTGTGATATCTAGTATGATAGCCAGTAGCAACATATGGTTCGTAAGCACTTGAAATATGGCTAGTCCACATTGAAATGAGCAGTAAGAGTAAAATATTCACTGGAATGTGAAGACAATACAGGAAATAAGAAGGTAAAATATCTCATTTATGGCCTGGCACGGTAGCTGACACCTGCAATCCTAGCACTCTGGGAGGCCGAGGTGGGAGTATCACTCCAGGTCAGGAGTTTCAGATTAGCCTGAGCAAGAGCGAGACCACGTCTCTACTAAAAATAGAAAGAAATTAGCTTGACAACTAAAATTATATAGAAAAAGTTAGCCAGGCATGGTGGCACATGCCTGTAGTCCCAGCTACTCAGGAGGCTGAGGCAGGAGGATCGCTTGAGCCCAGGAGTTTGAGGTTGCTGTGAGCTATGCCGATGACACGGCACTGTAGCCCGGGCAACAACAGCAACAAAATAATATCCTATTTATGTTTTTTATATTAGCAAAACTGCAATTGTCACATTTTGATATAACAAATAAATTATTATCAAAATTAAAAAAACTTATTACAATGCTACAGTAATCAAAAGTATGATGCTGACATAAAGATAGACATAGATCAATGTCATAGAATTCAGAATCCAGAATAAACTCATTGATTTTGACATGGATGCTAAAACCATTCAATGGGGGAAAGAACAGTCTTTTCAACAAATAGTGTTTGGACAAATGGACAGCCACATGTAAATGAATGTTGACCCCCACTTCACATAGTATACAACAATTAACACAAAATGTTTGATATATGTATAGTATGGAGTACTATTTAGCCATAAAAAATGGTGAACTAATACATTTGGTAACAACATGAACGGAACTGGAGGCCTCCTAAGATTCTCCTAAGTGAAGTATCCCAAGAATGGAAAAACAAGCACTGCATGTACTCACTATTAAACTGGAACTAATTGATCAACGCTTATGTGCACATATGGTAGTAAAACTCAGCAGAAACCAAGAAGGTGGGAGGGGGGAGGAGGGGACAGGTAAACTCACATCTAACAAGCACAATGCACACTATCTTGATGATGGGCACATGTATAACATTGATTCATATGGCAAAAAAGCAATTCATGTAAGAAAAATGTTTGTAGCCTTGTAATACTCTGAAATTTTAAAAAAAGAAACTTCAAGCACAGTTATCTATAACATTTTGTTTTCTTTTTGCTTATATTCTTTCAGTTAGTCTTTCAGTTAGTCTGAGGTAATTTTATGTATAGCATTTCCTTTTCCTAATAATTTGCATTAATTATTAATATTAATAATATTAATAATTAATATTAATAATTAATCAGTTAGTTTGAGGTAATTTTATGTATAGCATTTCCTTTTCCTAATAATTTGCATTAATGAAAGAATTTTGAATAATATTCATGGTATTGTTACACTCTATTGTCCAAAAGTATTGTTTATAATTATGTAAAGGTAATTATAAAATATGCAAATCAATTAAATCTAAAACGTCTGTATTTAATGTGAGTAAACACGAATATTTTTCCTCTATCATTTAAAGTGCAGACATTGTTTTCTGCTCTGTCAGAAAAAAATAACAAAGACCTTAATGTATGCAATAAAAGTATAAAACTCTGAGAAGGAAACAGGTGTGCATCTTGGTGACATGGAGTTTAGCAAGATTCTTAGATATGCTACCAAAAATATAAGCTACAAAGAAAAAATAGATTAGTTGATCTTCATCAAAATCAAAAAGTTTTCTGCATCAAAGGACACTATCAAGAAAGTGAAAAGAAAACCATAACATATGAGAAAATTTCTGCAAAGCGTGTATCTGATAAGGAACTTGTATCTAAAACATATATGTCTTACAACTCAGTGTTAAAAAGACAACCTGAAAGAATGGGCAAAAAAAATTTGAATAGACATTTCTCCAAAGAATTTATACAAATGGCTAACAAGCACATGTGATGATGCTCAACATAATTCGAGAAATGCAAGTCAAAATCACAAGATTTTATTCCATCCAAATCACCCTACTAGGTTGTCTATAATAAAAGGCAGACAGGCCAGGTGCGGTGGCTCATGCCTGTAATACCAGCACTCTGGGAGGCTGAGGCAGGAGAAGCGCTTGAGCCCAGGGTTTTGAGGTTGCTATGAGTTAGGCTGACGCCACAGTACTCTAGCCCAGGCAACAGAACAAGACTTTGTCTTTAAAAAAAAAGGCAGATAATAACAAGTGTTGGCAAGGATGTGGAGAAATTAGAACCCTCATACATCACTGGTGGGAATATATAATGCTTAAGCCACTTTGGAAGAGTCTGGAAGTTCCTCAAAAAGATAAACACAGACTTACTGGAAGATCCAGTAGTTTCACTCATATATATATATATACACACTCAGGAGAAATGAAAACATACATCTATACAAAAACTTGCATATGAATGTTCATAGCAGCATATTCATAATTGAAAAAACATGGAAGCGACCCCAATATCCATCAATAAACAAATTGTGGAATATCGATGTAATAGAATATTATTCAGCCATACAAAGGAATGAAGTATAGGAAGTCCTCACTTAACGTCAATAGGTTCTTAGAATCTGTGACTTTAAGTAAAATGACACATAAGGAAACCAATTTTACCACAGGCTAATTGACATAAACAAGAGTTAAGTTCTGGGAGCATATTTCTGGTCACAAAATCATCACTGAACTTCTAAATAAAGACCAAAACATTTCTAATATTAAACACTGAAATAAATGTGACCTATGAAGATATTTAAGATGATTAATAAAAACAAGTAAGAAAATTATTTACCTACTTATTTCAGTTCAGGGTTGTGGGTGGCTGGAACCTACCCCAGCAGCTCAGGACACAATATAGGAACCAACTCTAGACAGGACTCTATTCCACCACAAGGCACACTCACACACACACCCATACTCACTCACAGAGGGACCATTCAGACATGCCAATTCACCTAACACACATTTTTGAAATTTGGGAGGAAACTGGAGTACACAGATAACTTTTTTTTGTTTCTCATTAACTCTATAATGAAATGATGTTGAATAAAATGGTATCATTCAAGGACCTGCTCTGATAATATATGTTACAACATGATGAACCTGAAAACATTGTTAAGTTAAAAGAAGCCAAACACAAAAGGTTACGCACACATTGTGTGATTCCATTTGTATGAAATGTCCAGAATAGGCAAACCCATAGAGACAGAAAGCATATTGGTGATTGCCAGGGGCTCGAGGATGAGGGATGGGCTGGAAGGAAATGGGGAATCATTGTTAATTGGTACTTTGTTTCTTATTTGGGTGAGGCGAATGCTCTAGAACTAGACATTGGGCACAACATTGTGAATATACTAAAAATCACTGAATTGTGCACTTCGAAATAATTAAAATGGTGAATTTTGTGTTAATTTTATCTCAGTGAAAAAAATTTTAAATGCTTTCATGAATATTACAATAGAAAAAATTCAAGCATTATAATATTATGCTAACTACATTTTTGGAGATATAACAAACTTCAATTATCTTTGAAGACTCTTTTTATTAAGATAAATTCAGTAAAATTTTGTGCATACACATATAATCAAAACTGCCCTTCTGAAATAAACATTTGTATTTCTTTTAAAAATGGGAATACAATTTTAATTTTTCCCAAGCTAATAATAAAGTTATATTTGGGAAAGATAAGTGAAACTCTTAGCATTACATGAAAATAGTTCACTTTGTTTATAAAAGCAACCTAGAGAACCAGAAGAATGTAGGATGAAACTCTTCATTTGGGATCCTCCATTTTGTGAAATTATCACATGTATAGGGGTGAAATTAAAATTCAAAGATTTGACACATACCTTACAGAAAACAAAATTCACTGACAAAAGTTTAAAGCATAGTTTTTCCATATATTCCACTACTATAATCACAAAGTTTACAAAGGCTTGATGTTAGGAACTTTGTGGCTAATAATCAGTATGGAGATGTTCTGAAATTAAGGTGATGCTAAAGAAAAAGTGTGTTTATAAAATATTTGATAAAAATATTTATCTCTATTAACATTACAACATGAAGATACATATTACCAAATTATGAAACTATATAGGGCAGTTTTAAACAATACTCAGAGACTCCTCCTTTTTTCCATCTTCTTTGACCTCTTCTTTTTCGATTTCTTTTCCAACTTCAGCCTTGTTTTCATCTTCTTTTTCATCTCCTTCATCTTTACCACCTCCTTTTCCATTTTCTTCTTTTACATCTTTCTCTTTTCCTTCATTTCCCTCTTTTCCTTCTTCCTTCTCTTTTCCAGCTGCTTCTTCATTTCCACCTTCTTCTTCCTTTCTATCTTCTTCCTTTTCATCTTTTTCTTCACCTTTTCCATCTTTTTCCTCTCCTTTGTCTTTTCCATCTTCTTTTTCTCCATCTTCATTCTCTTTTCCATCTTTATTCTCTTCTCTGTCTTCTCCCTCTTTTTCATCTTCTCCTTTATTTTTTCCATTTTTGTCCTCTTTTCCATCTTCACCCTCTTTTCTGTCTTCTTCCTCTTTTCCATCTTCTCTGTTCTCATTTCCATCTTTGTCCTCTTTTCCATCTTCTCCTTTTCCATTTCCACCCTCTTTTCTGTCTTCTTGCTCTTTTCTGTCTTTTCTGTTTTCATTTCCATCTTTTTCCTCTTTTCCATCTTCTTCTTTCCCTTCTTCATCTGCATCGTCTTTTCCATCTTCTCCTTTCTCTTCTTCTTTGTTTTGATTTTTTTCATCTCCTTTCTGATCTTCAATTCCTTCTGCAGACACTGCTTCTTTTTTGTGTCCTCCCTCTTCTTCAACATCTTCAATTTTTTCTTCTTTTGTTTCCTCAATTTCTTTTTCAGAAGATGGGACCTAGATGTATAGTGAAAACAAGAAGATTCTGTTTGTAAATTTAGAACAGTTTCCCCTAAATATTTAGAATGGATTTTATCTATTTTATGGAAAGACTAATATTTCATTTACAAGAAAGTAATTTGCCCTTGGAAAATGCCTCTAAAATATCACATCAGGAGGAAAACATTGTAAGAAATAATATTAATTAAAATATCTCCACACAAACATCCATAAATAAATATTTGAAACAATAAATTCAGAAAAGTTTGTGTAAATGGTTTTCATTACAAATATGAGGAAGCACAAAGTACATACTATGTAAAGGATGACGTATAGTTATTCTATGTTAGAAATTCTCAATAAGGAGCATGGACATAAAATATAGCCCTAGGAAAATAGCACATTTTGTTTTCTATAATGGTGAGATTGAGGTTTTTTAAATTACTTGCAAAGTCCCAATATCAAAAGATCACTTACAGAAGATTTTCCATATATGCACGTTTGATTTGTAGATTTGGTCACTACCTCACATTTTCAGTGTTTTACTACAATACCTAAAAATGCTATATGCATTAAATATGCAAAGCAAACCTATTAGAAATATATATATATATAATGATTTGTTTTGCCATCTACAAAAGAAATAAAAGAACCATATATTCTTTCTCAAAAGGAGGTTACAAATAGCCCATGTGCTGACAAAAGTAATAGGACTAGTCTGCATTTAGTAAGAGGGCCGTTATATTGGTACTAAGTCATCATCACTTGATCACTGACATTGTTCTAGTAACAGCAATCCTAAACCACTGATCCCATTATGAGTACCTTTAAATTCTCGCCTTTTAAATTCATTTTCTTTTCCCCTTAGATATTATACTATAGAAGGACTACTCATTTAATTTTTCTCAACTTTTAAACTACAAGGGCAATGAGATTTCTTTCAGTTGTGCCCAGTGGTAAACTTTAAAACAGACAAATCTGTTAACATTATAAGATACCTCTAAAATTTTGGCTTCTCCATTTTCAGCATTTTCGTTGTTGTATTCTTCCTTAACAATCTCTTCTTGCTTGGTATCAGCTACTGCTTTGATACTTATATCTGTGTTTTTTTCCATCATATCATTTTTTGTCTTAATTTTCTGTCCAGCAACATGAAAAAAAAACAAAAATAAATTCAGAATTTAACTGCTGTGTTTATTAAATGGCCAACATCATTTTACCAGCTATTGTTAATAATTTATGGAAAATGTTTAAAATACCACACATAAACCTCATATCAACATTATCACATAATACATTCAGTTTCATTGTAAACATAAAGCAGCATTAAAAATGAACAATGTCCTTCTGATATAAATCAAAGAAATTTTCTTTTAAATGGTATAGATGAGAAGTAACCAGTTAGAATGCTGATTAGAGGCTACAAAGGGCGAAATGCTAGCATCAGGTTAGACTTATAAATTAACTCTCTCTGACGAGAGGGGTTCAGTTTATCTCTGTCAAGTCTACTTATTAGCAACCAGATTTTGTTGATTGTAAAGCCTCCACTGGTAATAATTAAGAGAAATGCTATGTTAGTGAGAGCATTAATTTAGATATATTTAAAAGAGATCACTTGGTGACAGGTGCTTCAATCTTTGTGTCTACAAGCTTAGAATGCCTTACATCATGATTGCTTTACCATGAAAACCCTTTGCCTAAGTGTATATACAGTAGAAAGACTACTATATTAAGGGGCCAGAAAACCTGTGTTTGAATTCTGCATCTACCACTTAAGCGATGTGATCTTGAACAACAGCTTAAATCTGAGGCTGTTTATTCACATGTAAAAAGAGAGTAATATTACCCATTTCACAGGGATAAGGAACAAATGAGAAAATATATGTGAAATTGCTTTAGAAACTGTGAAATGCAATATAGATATAGGTTATTACCCTTTTAACACATGAGAAACTGAGAGCCAAGAAGGGTAAAGTATTTTTAAACTCTATGGTTATACAATATCTGTTTTAGTCAAGCACTATTTTCTCTTTTGGAAAGAAAATAAACTGTCTTTATTGTTCAACTTACAAGTTGAGTACCTACTTTATAGAATAATGAACTTGAAAAGTAAAAGAGAAAAAGTAAGAAACTTTCTTGTCTGCTGTCACTTAAGAAAACTTCAATTGCACTAGTTATAGCAATATTTTTTAATCAAGGATTTCAAAGCATTTTATGAAAATGATGACAATTTGCAGTTTCTTCAACTACAAAATGATGGGATTAGATGATCTCCAATGTTCATAAAAGCTTTAACCGTTTATGATTTTATAAATTCAACCAATCTTTAAAATACTTTTATATATTAAGCAATTAACAGTGAATTTAATATTGAGTTTATTCCTATTTCCACATGTCTTTAGTCACAACATCAGAGCATAGAAATCTATATGAAATCAACTGTGTCCATTTAAAAATTATGTATGTGAAAGCACTTTTCAAACTTTAAAGTATTATTATTACAAAGCCCTACTTTGATTACTACCGTTTATACCTTTTGTTTCCCAGAAAAGTGTACTATGGCTATATGATGTCAAAGGCATGTATATTTAATGTGTCTATCCAACTGAAATTATTTGGTCTCTACTCAACAAAAATGCCAAAACAGAGTGGACAATCACAAAACAGGAACAAATATTCCCCACCCAAAGGGCTTATTTGTACTATATGGCATATTAATAACTGAACAAAAAGTAAAGCAAGCAAAATGACCAGTTGTATGTCCTTTCAAAAATTATTTCTGAAGTAAACCAATTTTCTTTCAACATTCCAAGTTGAATATTTACCCTTGGAGTAGATGATCTTTTGGGCTTCAGCTCTGGTGTACTAGGCACAGGCATCTACATCAAAAAACACACGTTGTGGAAAAAGAAAAAGAGGAAGCAATCATAACTAAAGAAAGAGCACTAACAATAAAATTGAACCTCTGAATTAAATTAAATGGGTATGATTCAAACTGAGCACTAGGAAAAAACACATTTTCTTGGTATAAAAGTTTCTTCTTACAACTTCAAAAATAAATCTTGTATTAAATTATTTAGGATTCCCTGAATTTTAAAATTACACTTCACAATACATGGGTTGTTTTTTTCAAAGACTACTCACAGCAGACAGTCTGGCTGATCTTCTCTTTGGCTATAAGTGAAAAAAAATCATCAGTTAAGAAAATTAAGGATGGCACAAAACTAGACTTATTTTTATTGTGATGAAAATATTTGGTGTAACACTACATACCTACTGTCATTAAAGAAGCAATTGTGAAAATGGTTAGAAAATGCCATAGTTGAAGTATATTTTTTGATTTTCTCTCCTCTAGACCCTTCATACACTAAGGAAAAAAATCCCAAATTAGGCTTAAGTTGCTAGGCTAAATTAACAATGGCTAGTAGCAAGGAGCGCTTTTAGAAATGAAAATACAGCCCCTTCTTGCCAACTGACAAAACAATTCTTTTTTTTTTTTTTGAGACAGAGTCTCACTCTGTTGCCCAGGCTAGAGTGAGTGCCGTGGCGTCAGCCTAGCTCACAGCAACCTCAAACCCCTGGGCTCAGGCGATCCTTCTGCCTCAGCCTCCCGAGTAGCTGGGACTACAGGCATGCGCCACCATGCCCGGCTAATTTTTTCTATATTTTAGTTGGCCAATTAATTTCCTTCTATTTTTTTAGTAGAGATGGGGTCTCGCTCTTGCTCAGGCTGGTTTCGAACTCCTGAGCTCAAACGATCCGCCCACCTCGGCCTCCCAGAGAGCTAGGATTACAGGCGCGAGCCACCGCGCCCGGCCCAAAACAATTCTTTTGCTAAAAGGAAGAAGCTCTCCCCACATCTTAACAAGCACAATAAGGTCTTAAATTCCAAGAAGCTTGGAGTTTTTAATACTATATTTTTGAGAGAGCTCACTGGCATACCATATTAGTACTCATATGGTACAAATATACTGACCAGCATCTATTTTTAGCTACTTAAGTGTCTCCAGTTCATTAAAAAATGGACTTTTTTCGGATTCTAAAACTAAAGAAACTCACCTCTGGCTTCATATCACCTTGACCTGCAGCCTATACAGAAAAGAAAATCGTACAGAAATAAGGTCATTGGGGGATATATATCAGAAAATACAGCCTACCGCTTATGACTTTTCCCCGGGTTCCCACTGAAGCAGCCACGTGTTGTTTTCTAGAAACCATGCTACATATTGTCATCTACTAATGTGCAAATGTGCACTAAGATGCAAGTGCACGCTCAAATGCATGCAAACTATCAGTTTATGCAACTGATAGTCAATTTCATCCTTTTGTGTAAACTGCATCTCCTAAAACCAAACTGTTCTAATTTTGAAATCCACCTGCTGTAGACAGTGTTAAAGCCAAAAAAAAAAAAAAGTCTGGGGGCGGGCCGAATGAAGGCGGAGCTTCATGCAATTTCCCAGTCTTTTTTGCCTTATATTTTGCTATGCAGTTGTACCTATGTTCCCCTCGCCACTGACTCTGAACTATTCTCCTCTCCAAGTTTTGCATACAAGAACTATAACCCCCACAATGCTTTAGCTGGGGGGAACCTCTTTGTTACAAAGTCAGCGCTTTATTCTGAGAAGCCGGCCGCGGATTTTAAAACTTCCCGCCACTACCTGCTACAAGGTTGCTGTCAGTTCTGCAAAAAAGCAAGACCCTCTACACAAGCCTAGAAAAGCACAGTGGCGGGAATCTCAGGAAGGGGGATGGTGACTAGAAACGGTTGCTTCCCGTATCTGAGCAGCCCTTTAGCCTGGGAATTATCAAGCTATTGCACGATTCATACAGCCCCAGAGCACAGGAAAATTTCAATCTTGTTCCTATGCTCTAGGAATAGGAAAGGCAGACAGATTAATAGAAATAATACAAAAGCAGTCATAATATTTTACATTAGCACAGTGTTTTATGGTTTTACCAAGCAATGAAACAGTTTGATTTCACTTCTAAGAACTCAGAAGAAAAAAGAAATACTGAGCGTGAACTTATTTTCAGTCTGAGAGGGGCCAGGAATTGTAAGTGAGGGTTTGCAGAAGACCTGTAGCACTTGAATAGCTCCGGTCAATTCTGCATGTCTAAAGTGAACAAATCCATGCTACCCCAACGTTGGCAATAGTTTATCAGACGCGGTTCCCCTATCACCTTTCCACCTTTAGCTAAAGAGCTTGGAGAGTGCCAGATCGCTCAGCCCTAAAGTTTCTAATTACAGCGATGAATCTCTCCCTTCTCTAGGACAGTTTGAAGTCAGCGCCGCCTAATGGCACAGGATTACCATTGCATAGCCATCTGGCATGACAAGAAGTGGAGGAGGGAAGGAAAAAAAGAAAAAAGAAAACGCGAAGAACAAAGGCAAATACAGGAGAAAGCCGTGGCTTTCGTCCCCCAAACCGGACGGTCTCCCAAGAAAAGCCGGAGGCAAAGGAGGAAACTGGTACCTGGAAGTGCGGTTGGGAGAAGTGTTCTCCAATAGGGTAAGCGGAGGAAGGGGGGTGGGGTAGGAAGCGACAACACAGTGCTATGGCTGTTTGTAATTCAGCA
Source organism: Cheirogaleus medius (assembly GCA_008086735.1). Lineage (NCBI taxonomy): Eukaryota > Metazoa > Chordata > Mammalia > Primates > Cheirogaleidae > Cheirogaleus > Cheirogaleus medius. Next base: position 4,685,227 of record VBSM01000568.1, read on the forward strand.
TGGAGACACCTCACAAGCGATTCTTTCCCTTAAACAAAACACGCCAAAAGTGAACTACCAGTTGCATGCGAGATCATCCTAAACCTTACACGGACTGCTCTTTGCCCTTCCTTCCCCTTCCATTTCAGTACATCACAAAAGCAAACTGGAAGCCAAAATGCTTTTTTAAAAAAAATCTCTGCCTATTAGGAAATATGTATTTCAGCAGCTAATCCCCATTCTGTCTTTCCATTTCACTTACCTTTCTTTTGGGCATTGTTGCAGCTCTCTATAGATCTTAACAGTCAGCAGAAAGAAAAGCCAAAAGCAAGAGTCTCTGCCTGACCACTCGGAGAGCAACTGAGTTTTCAATGAACTAATTGCAGCACGACCTGTACTCGCCTCCCCCCCCAAAAAAAAAAAAATCCCTCGTTATTGGCAACATAAAACACGCCAAGACGCAACCAAACTACGTGAATGGTTAGCAGGAGTGGGAGCCAGATTGGAGTGACAGGCCGTCGGGCCAATAAGGGGAGGGAGCCGGCTTCGTGGGGGCGTGGCCCGTGGACTAGCCTGAAGCCCTCTTACGCTGCCGGCTCCGGCAACTGGTAGGGTGAAGGAGCACGCGGACTTAGTAGACGTTAAATGCTCGGGTATAGGACCAACGGGAAGGTTAGAATTTTTGTCATCAGTTTTTTTTCCCTTTTATATTGTAATGACTGGCAAAAGCCACGACAGTTGATTTCTCCACAAACTCCAAAACCCCCACCTTTCCATCTTCCTAGGGGGGAAAGTGATTTTCACACCATTTGAGTCTGGGTTCCAGTCTCCCTGTCACCTTTGGCGGGAGAGTGGAGATGAGCTGACAGGAGCACTCATTCGGAGAGTTGAAAACAGTGGAGATGTTTCTCCAGTGTGAGAACTTCCTCCCAAAGCGGAATGGTGGTCCTGGGACGAGGAGGGTGCCAAAATGGTGCGTCTCTCTCAGGTGGAGAGTAGCAACAAAACTGGGAGCTGGAAGAGCAGAAGACCCCTGGAGGCGGAGATATCCATTAAATACCGTTATCCCACTTGGTGGGAGTCCACCAAAAATTTAATGGGACCCCGTGGGAAGTTAGTAATAGCAGAGATCTATCCAGAATAAAGGCACTGATAGAATGAATTTTTAATCCAAAGGTGCCATTTAGTGAAGGGATCCAGGAAGGTACCATGCATGAAAGTGCTTAGGACTCACAGCCTGGACTATCATAATACAATTGAGGTACTCATCTCTGCTGGAAAATTTAAGGTTGTGCCAAAAACTCAGGAAATTAGGGTGAGGCGAGTGAGGTGAGTCGTGCAAGTACAAGGTAGGATCCTACCTTTATTTTGATATTTTGTTCATCTTGACTTTTTTGCCTTAATTTTGATCTTTAAAAAATATTGTATTAAAATATTATTTATCTTTATTACGGAGTTTTGGGGCAACCACTTAAACTTTTTGCCTAAGGAGAGGGTCTCCCTAGTTTCACTCTAGTCATGTTTAGGTGGTTTTTCTACTCTAAGAGACGCTTCTAGTTGCCTGCCAATGACAGTTCCTGAGATTTAAAGGTTTGGGGGTTGGGATGTACATTGGCGAGTAAGGTACTTGGGAATAACTATGATTAAAATGACGGATCCAGTCCCCATAGTACTTTCTCAGAGGTGCCTTGCTTTCGTTGTTGTAAGAGCTAATTGAATTTAAAAGTGTTGCAACAATAGCTCACATCCCTATTTTGGAAGGTTAGTCAAAAAAGAAAGTCAACTTCTTGAACAGTTACTTAAGGAAGAATCTCATTTGTGTTCATGTGGATTAAAAGAATTGGGAATATACAAACATAATGAGTAAGATGTGCAACGTATGGGGTGTGGTTATGCTTGAGGCTCTGCCTCGAGGGGGGAGGGGGGCATGGGGAATATACATAACCGTGATATTTGTACCCCCATAATATGTTGAAATAAAAAAAAAAAAAGAATTGGGACCATCAGTTTAAAAGATAAATACTATAGCTGCTGCAGAATGCCAAGCTATCCCTTCAAACTGTAAAATACAACCGAACAGAAGAACCCATCATTTTTATTTTTGCCTATTCTTCCCCAGCACCTACAGTGTGGAATTAAACAGATCAGGCAGGATAAAACTGCCTGACTGCAGCTCAGTTTCCCTTCCCCAACTTCCTATTGTATTCTGATTCAAGTAGGTAAATCAGAAAGACATTTAAATTGCTTCCTTTGCCCAGGGTAAATGGGATCATCCCTAGATGCTCTTGATGCCTCTTTTTACCCTTAAGGTGAAAGCATTGTTGGGTGAATCTGAATATAATTCAATCATTTTATTTTCCAAGAGTTAGAAGGTAAGCGTGTAAATTGACTTCAGTATAAGGATTGTCTCATAAGGATAAAGGAGAAAAATGAAGGGAATGAAAATGTGTCAGCCCTGGAAAGCATTAATTCAACAAATTCTTATTTAGCATTATTTTGTGTGTCAGATTTTATTTTTGTAGACTAGCTTATGAAAATTCAAAACCCCATGGCATGCAAAGTTGCATTACACAGTTTCTGACCTTAAGGATTTTTATAATTCTGTAGGATAGAGCAAATATATGCATATATATTTACAAATCATGGTTGTTTGTATCAGCTGAGTAGTGATATCTAAATTCAATAATAAAACAGGAGGGAAGGAACTTTTAGGACCAAAAGAATTGGTGAAGGCTTTGGTTGAGGAGATGGTATTTGGTTTGGCTCTGAACTTTTGGGTAGACTGTTAAAGCAAATGCAGAGGCACGAAAAGTTTGTACTTGTTCAGAGAACAGAACGTCTAGTCCAAGTGGGTTAAAACAAATGATCATGAAGAGCTTTGGGAGATAAAGCTCAGAGATTGGAGGCAAGGCAAAATGTGTAGATCAATGAGCTCTAAAATTCCTCTTAAGTTTGTCATCAATTTTCATTTATGGTCAGTTTTTCCACCTTGCAGTCTAACTTGTTGCAACTGTGATTTATGTCTTATCAAATTGAAAACATTGAAAAAAAATTAGAAAAAAATTAGAAAAAATTTTCTAAATGTGAAACATTCTTTTGTTTCTTGACTCCCAACACTCATCCCCCCATGTTTTATCTTTCTAACCATTAATCGGGGTGGTCCTTTGCACCAGAAAACCAGATTTAGACTCTGCCTATGCCATATTATTACCTGTGACTATAGCTCCATGCTCATATATCTTCACCTAGAAAATGTCTATCAAACTGTTAAGATCCATCCAAATATCACCTCTTTGCCAAAAGCCTTCTCCAATTATTTCAGCCTTAAGAGATCCCTCCCTCCTGTTATACTATAAAATTTAGATTGTACCGCTCATGTGAGACAAGCAAGCTTGATTTTTTTCCACTTTTTCCCCAATTATTCAGTCTTATTTCTTCACATTGATTCAAACGTGTGTATACTTATTTCGTCTTGCCTAAAAATTTTCTCAGCACATCACGCCCTACATACCTTCTGTAGAATTTACTACCTGTACAAAATATTTTTTCTAAAATTTGTAAATTATTCTAGAGTAAAAGGGTTATTTTTGTGTAATTGTCAAAGTTAGACTTTTTACTGCACCATTTTTTTCTAAATTTACATTGGCTTGTTTCTCTTTTTTATTTCTTAGTGAATATGAAAGTTGATTGCTTGACAGTTCTCCACAGGACTCCCTAATTTCCCCTGGCATCTACTATCACTCTCAAAACTTATAGGAGCTATATGTAGCATGTCCATTTAGTAAGCAGTGGGAAGTGACACAGGAAGATATGAAGAATTATAGATTAAAGACACCAACATTAAAATGTTTGAGACAGAGAATTAAAAAGAAAATAGTGTATCCAAAATGTAAAAAAAAAAAAAAAAAATCTTTTGTTGGATGGAGGGCAGGCGGGAGTGGGGAGGAAGTGTAGAGTTACATAATGTGTGCCCTGGGCACCACCTGGGGATTGGACTCGCTTGAAGCTCTGGCATGTGTGGGGGAGGAGGGGTGGTAGGGGCAATGTATGTAACCCTAACAATATTTGTACCCCCATTATATGATGAAATAAAAGGAAAAAAAAGAAAAAAAAGAAAAAGAAAATATTAAGATTATGTGTTTATGAGAAAAAGGGATGCTACACAATTAAGATAAATGAGGTCTCCAAATGTTCTGTATATTCATAGTTTAAAATTATACATGTAATGCATAACTAAAAGTATTCTAAATGCATTTCTTTCCATGCAGTAAGATCTCAAAAATACTAATTAACTAGTAATAAATATTTTCCTTTTCCTGTTAACATATCTAATTTTGACCTCATCCATTATCATTATTATTCCTGTTATATTTTCAAAAAATAAAAAATGTAAAAATAGTTACTATTGTTAGCAAATAATAATGCAAGACTTCTAGCATAAAATTAAAATACTGTGTTTTAAATATATTGTTGGTTGGTATTTTCAGAGGACCAAAAAATGATAAGTCTGCAGTGAGGCAAATACATCAATGAACTTATTTCTGATGCTTAAGTTTTATAAGAAGGATTTATTTAGATTTGTGATGGCACTTAACTGAGACTGACTCTGGAAAAACTGTGATTCTGAGGACCCAAAGCTTCCTGTTTCCTATATTTATTCACTATAGGCCAAAGACTAATAAAGTACTGAATTAATGAGTGACCCCTGATATGATAGATCTGGAAGGTATATTTCCAATGCTAAAAATAAATTGCACTATTTTCTAGGGGGATGGGCACACCTGTAGCTCTGACTCTGGTGGTATAATGGCAATATATGTAACCAAGTGTTTGTATCCCTGTAATATTCTGAAATAAATAAAAAAGTAAAAAGGAATATAATAAATTTTATGTTTCCAATTGCAAAATTTCTACCTACTTTTAAAGTAGTAATTTAAAATAATACTATTTTTAGGGTCTCAGACATACAGGCTTAAAGGAGACAATTAGAGATTTTCTAGTTCAATACCCTTGAAAATTCAAGCCCAGAGAATTTAAATGACTTTTCCAAGGCCACTTATTAAAAGTAGAACATTTTTTTTCATTCTTACACTAAAAATTTTATCTATTATTGTGATATTAGCAATTATACAACTTACACAGAAATGTTAATGACTACATGGCTTATTTGGTAAATACAAATTCAATTCCATCTCAGTGACTTCAAAACTCTGGTCATCAACCCAATTCAGATCTATCTTTCTGCTTATTCACTGGATCATCTATTCATCTATGATCTTAAACTTGTATCCTCTAGTCAGTTTCCTACTACCTCAAGAAGGTAGAAAATTCAGGGGAGAGAAACTCTGTTTTTATCTTATGCTTTTTTTTTTTCCATTTTGGTCTAGGGTAATTCCAGTAAATGTGGATTTTTAACCTTGAACTTGCCGCATACTTGCCAATATTTTCCTTTTTCTTTTGCCAGCAAAGAGGTTTTCAAATAAAGTTGCAAATGAGCCTTCTCATTGGCTAAAAGTTATTTGAAGATTTCTAACTTCCAGTAGGTGTCCTCATTTGCTTGAAAAGAGTTTCAAACTTTCTCACTTTAGCTATAAGATTTCTGCTCCCCTTAAGGGTATTTATTTTTAAATACATGTTTATTCTTTTAAATTAAAAATTAATTGTATATATTTAAAATGTACATGTTTTGATATACATAGTGGAATGATTACTACAGTAAGGCAAATCAACATATCCATCGGTAAAATAGTTCATTTTTTTGTGATAAGAGAAATTTACTAAATTCTATATATCGAACTTAGTTTTTATTTTTAGTATAGTTAATATCTATGTTTTTACATGAAAAATAAAACTTTGTAAATCAATATTTTTTCTAATGTTTTACCTTCAGCCTTATATTTTAAAAGTACAGATATTAATCCATAGCTTACAAAATAATAAAATATAGATTGTGACATTTCTAGAAGTTGTGTGCATATTGTGGCACATTGAAACAATGATGTCTTTAATTTAAAGCAATTATATTTTGGCTTTATATATTTTAATCTGCCTTAATGCTTCAGACTTCTATCTCTTTAGAAAACTCACTAATGCTGGTTACTCTCATACAAATAAACAAAACAAGAATTGATAAATATCCCAGGCTGCCTATATGAGACGAGAGCCTATTTTTAAGAAAAGATCAGTTTTTCAGTGTAGTCCAACTGTCCATCAGTGAGGGTGGATTAGATACAATCACCCTTCACTGAGAAAATAGTGGTGACCTGTCAAATATGTTGTGTGTCAGAAACCAACAGAGGTTCTTTCTTCATTAAGAAAAATATTCAGTTTAGGAAACTGATGCCATTTTCAACAAAGGCTAAAGTTAAATACTGGATTTTTAAGATGCCCATAGCAATTAATTCTCTTAAGTTTGCATCATGCTAGGATTTTTTGTTTGTTTGTTTGTTTCCTTTGTCTGTTTTTGGCCATCATTCACTTACTTAAAGACTTACTTATGAGATCATTTTATAATAAGCTCTGTATAACCCTACAAATTTGTTTTATTTTGTTGTAAATTTCTTTTTTTTTTAATTTTTTTATTTCATTATATTGTGGGGGTACAAATATTGTTAGGATTACATACATTGCCCCTGCCAACCCTCCCCCCCACCCCGTGCCAGCGCTCCAAGCAAGGTCCATTTGATGCCCCATGTGTTTCAAGAAATTTACAACATCTCCAGGGGGTTGACATGTTGTAAATTTCTTGAAACACATGGGGCATCAAATGGACCTTGTTTGAATTTAGACATATTTGAAATGAGATAAGACAAAGTTAAAACTAGTTTTTTTTTTTAAATCAAACTGTAGATATGAATGCTCTGATATTGTAGTAAAACTCAAGTAGATTTTCTTGTTTTGGGTAACTGGCAATCTATGCTATTGTTAACATTAATCATATATTCCTTCAAGAGCATAAATGGAAAAACTGCTCTCCAACAAAGTTTTTAAGTCTTAAAAAGCTCCAAAGGAAGAGTGCAGAAGAGAAAAAAGAAGATCTCCAAGAAAAGAATCACTGAGAAATTATTTCTTAAGAGTCACTTTTTGGGAGATTATTTATATATATCTCTGTGTCCTTACATTCTAATGACATGATAGAAAACATTTATTGTGAGTTTCCTCCCCCACCCCCATTTACTTGTTTTCCGATAAATCATTCTTTGTTTGTTTTTATCCTCTTTTTATTGTCAGTCTGTGTTCACTTCCTTTGTTAAACAATAGCTGACATACTTCATTCATATCCCACTAACTTAAAGCCTGGAAAATTATATTTTATATTGAAATGAGTAACCATTCAAGCAAATGGGCATGCTCGATTCTTACACATTTTAATGGCAATAGTATAAATCCACATTTACATATTTTCATGATTTCCAATAAACTAAACATTTATTTCGAACTCCTTCCCTTGGTTTCAGGGTTTAATTGCCTAAATGAAAATAAAACAATATTTTTTTAAAAATGCATTCTCTAAATAAATAGTTTAATTGCTGGATTATATATTGTTTAGTGTACTTCATATGTGGACACGTTTGCTTCAGATTTAAGGGACAATAAAACTGCTCCTTCAATATCCTTTTTGTTTTTGTGTTCTAATCACTTCTAAATTTATTATAAGATTGGGTATCATTCAGTGCTTAATTTCTCCTGGGTACGGCCCACACTGGAGATGAAAAAAGTAATACCTGCTATTTTGGCTCACGAGGTATGTTTTGCTCTATGAAAAATAATATTTGTGTAGCTCTTAGAAAGAGAAACATTATTTTGTGAATATATACTAATTTTTCTCATAAAAGGTAGTGTCCTATTATATTTGGTTTTCTTAATTTCATCTTTAAAATAACTGTGGCAAGATAATTTTCTTAAATATTAATTTTTGCTTTACTTCCATTTCAATAACTTAGCCAAGTCTTCATTTCTTCCCCTCAGCCAGTTGTTGATGGCTATGTTTTGAGAATTACACTTGCTAGGTTTTTGAAATTTGTGGAACTTGTTAATCAGAGAGAGAGAGGAAGCAGCTTCAAAGACTAGAAGAAAGGAAAAGGGCCATATTGAAGGAGACTTTGAACTAACTTTCTATAAGGCAGAGGAAGGGATGGGGCTGAAATTAAGACCAGTGTACCTGTTTGCACATACTGTCTCATACTAAAACGTAGCTGTGGGATGCCAAATTTGATAGTAGGACTATTTTGAGAGAGTCATCTCTGGGAATGATTCAAACAGAAGTGCCTCAGAGACAGGTGGCAAGAACCAGCTCTGGAAAGCAGCACCAATTTACACTTTCACCAACACAGAAGCATGCTCACTTCCCTTTCCTTGAGCAGCATTTATTATCTGAAAATATATTAATTTTTATGAGTTGGATGGATTAAAATACCTCCATTTGATTTGCATATCTTTAATTATGAGTGAAGTTAAACATATTCTTATGTTTGATGACTTATATTTCTTTTCTGTGAAATGTTTGACCATATCCTTGATTTTTTTTTTTTTTTGAGACAGAGTCTCACTCTGTTGCCCGGGCTAGAGTGCCGTGGCATCAGCCTAGCTCACAGCAACCTCAAACTCCTGACTCCAGAGATCCTTCTGCCTCAGCCTCTCGAGTAGCTGGGACTACAGGCATGTGCCACCATGCCCGGCTAATTTTTTCTATATATATTTTTAGTTGTCCAATTAATTTCTTTCTATTTTTAGTAGAGATGGGGTCTCGCTCTTGCTCAGGCTGGTCTCGAACTCCCGACCTAGAGCGATCCTCCCACCTCAGCCTCCCAGAGTGCTAGGATTACAGGCGTGAGCCACCGCGCCCGGCCCATATCCTTGATTTTTCTATTAGATATTTTTCCAACATCTTTTGAGATTTTTATAGTGGTATTTTTCCAGACAGAAGACCTAAGTTTTATGTGGTCTTATCAATTTTTCTTTATGGCTTCTGGATTGCGTTTTCTTTTGGAAGAATTTCCCCATTCCTAAAGCATAGACACGTCCATTCACACTTCTCTGTAGAAATTATATGTTTTCACTTTTCATAGTTAAATATTTATTTGATCCTCTGAAATTTATTTAGTTTAAGGAGTGAGTGGGCATACAGCTTTATGTATGTATGTATGTATGTATGTATTATTAGAAAAATATGAGCCAGAATCTCAGCATAGAATTTACCATCTACAAGTGAAGTGACTCACCTACGATTTTTAAGTAAGTTATTAGAAAAATTAAGATTAGAAATTGGATCTCCTACTTCAACTTTAGGCCTGTAATTTTTCCAACAAAGTACACTGACTCATTGTCACCTTCTCTGCTTAATTAAGTATTTTCCTGGCTTGACAGCATTGTGATTTACTCTAACCCAGGAGAAATTGGATGAGAAAGCTTTTTAATTAGAAACAATTATCTCCTTGCTACCAGGAAAGTGTGAATTAGAAAATGATTTATTTCCTTGTATAGGGAAGATCTATACCAGGAACTTTAGAGAGAAAGACCAGCCATTTTTTTAGACTGGTGTTTAGCATAAGTTGGGAAGGTAATGATCACAATACTATCATAAGATGGAGTTGAGGTAGGAATGGGAACAAGGTAAGAGGGTAGAACTGGACTTTGTATTTTTTTCTTAGGTCAGAGCTCACAGAGTTACTACTTGGAGATTAGTAGTAAAATATTCCCTAGTTTTCTCCAGATTAAATTAATAATAGCATCTCACATTTATTGGGGGCTTACTAAGTGCCAGGTACTTTGTTAAGCTTTATATAATATGAATTATCTCTGGTCCTCAGTTTACAGCTGATTCAGCTAGTATTTGTTGAGCAACAATTCAGACTCAGATCAGTTTGACTCCAGAGCCTCTTCACTTTTAATTACATTTCAGTTCTTTAAGCTATTATTTTTTTCAGTAGTAATGCTTTTGAATCTTAGTTCACAAATCCAGTATTATAAGAAAACTCAGCATATAAAATTTTGCTAATGTAATTAATTAGATGGAAAATTAATTATGTTTGGTTTCCTGTCTTGCAGTTTTAAATTTTCAGTTCTCCCTGGGACACAGTGCCATCTTGTCTCCAACTGAGAAATAGCTACCAGATCAATGCTTGTAGAATGTAATTATCCTGATCACAGTTGTAATTCACATCCATTCGTTCCACAAATATTCACTGAGCACTTACCATAGTCCAGCCACTGTATCAGGCACTAACGATATAAAGATTTGACTCTGATTCTTTAGGAGTTCTCAGTCTAGTAGATATAGGTGTACCTATAAAAATTTCATTGTAATCCAAAATGTGATATAATCAAGATATGTACAAAATGGTATGAGGACCAGAGTAAAAAGCTACTAATGCTGTCTTGGGTAGGGTCGGGAAAGGGTTTACTGAGGAGGTAAAGACAAAATGAGGGATGAGCATTCCAAGTAAAGGAATTGCGAATAATTCTATTATTTTTCTCATTCTAAAAAGGTAATATTTTGGCCAGGTGCAGTGGCTCACATCTGTATTCCCAGCACTTTAGAAGGCTGAGGCAGGAGAATCGCTTCAGGTCAGGAGTTTGAGAACAGCCTGGGCAATATAGCAAGACCCCATATCTACAAAAAATTTAAAATTTAGCCAGGTATGGTGGGGCACACCTATAGTCCCAGCTTCTTGTGAGGCTGAGGCAAGAGGATCAATTGAGCACAGGAGTTTAAGGCTGCAGTGAGCTATGATCATGTCACTGCATTCTAGTCTGGGCAACACAGTAAGACCCTATCTAAAAAAAGAGTAATATTGTTAAAACACAAATTTGATTAGATGATTATTTATTTTTCATAATATTAATACAAATGAAAACAAATACATAACTATTAAAACATTTGCCAATGTGTCCTCTCAAATTATCTGTGGACCACCAATGGTATTGTGTCCACACATTGAGAAGAATTGCTATATTAGAGACACTGGCATTGTTCCCAGGGCTCAGTGCAGCTGCCTGAGTTTTTTATATAACTGAACAATTTGCTGTCCATGTAGGATATGTATGTCCCTGGCAGTGCTGAATGGGTAGCATTTCTTTTTTCTTCCATGCCTAGAGAGAAGTGGGATACTACATTGAGTACAGTCACGTAAACCCCTGTAAAGGAACTGTGCTGGGATTGGGTCTTTATGAGCGCCCAGCATGAATAAAAAATATGAACTTCCCAGCTACCATTATAGGCAAACAAGGGCAGGTATGGAACAGCCAGCTAATTCGTGGAATATGTTTGCCTTCTTTCACAAGATGGTGACTAGATCAGACAGGCAAACATGTGGCATATATACCATTATATATATATATGAAAAATTAAAACCATTATCCTTTTAATATAATGGCTTTGTTTTTTCTTTTTGTTTTCAACAACTTCAATTAAAATTTTACATATCAAAAGGTTTAGGTTTTTAGTAAAAAATTGAATTTCCATTAATTTTTTATTATAATGAGCATCAAAATACCTAAGTTTGTTTTCAATGAGTACAAAAAAATGGATGAATCTATTAATGATGAATCTATGAATAGATTTACATCTGGCAAAAAAGAGTGACACTAGAAAACAGTGTTTATGCATATTACAAAACTTGTCTGATATAAACACAGCAGCTGACTAAATGTTGAACTTTAGTCTGTTAGAAATCATGCTATGGGCTGTACTGCCATTTCTCAATTCGTGTTATTGTGCTTTTTGTTTACAAGCATTGATTACAACCAGTTTAGGACCTTCACAATGATTTTGGACACTATTATTTGATTTCATACTGAATTTGAGTGTTGAAATGAGTTTTGGATTTAATATTTGGCTTCCTTAATGATTTAATGAGTGTTTTAAATTTATGATAACAGAGCTCCAAATTTCATCATTAGATTTGTTTCACTGGGAAGCTTTATTGAGATATAATTTACATACCATACAATTAACTCATTTCAAGTGTACAAGTCAGTATTTTTGTATATATATAGAGTTGTGCAGCTATCACCACAATTGACTTTTAAAACATTCAAATAGCCCCCAAAAGAAACCCCTTACCCATTAGCAGTCAATCCTCATTCTCTCCTAATAAGTATAAACCTGAAAGACTTATCCTATGCTTAATTTGCAACCAGAAAAGGCACCAAATAGCCAAAGAAATGTTAAGCAATAAGAACAAAACATGGGGCATCACTTTACCAGACTTCAAGCAATACTACAAGGATATAATAACCAAAACATCATGGTATTGGCACAAACATAAAGACATAGACCTAAGGGTCAGAACAGAGAACCCAGATATAAAACCATCCTCTTATTGCCATCTGATCTTTGACAGAGCAGACAAAACATACACCAGGGAAAAGAGTCCCTATTCAATAAATGATGCTGGGAAAACTGGATAGCCACATGAAGAATACTGGAATGGGATTTGTACCTCTCACCACTCACAAAAATTAATTCATGATAGATAACAGGCTTAAACCTAAGGCATGAAGGTATAAGAATTGTAGAAGAAGTTGGGAAAACTCTTATAGATTGGTATAGGCAAAGAATTTGTGAAGAATACCACAAAGGAAATCACGGCAATGACAAAAATAACTAAATAGGACCTGATTAAATGAAAAATCTTCTGCACAACCAAGGAAACAATCAGTAGAGCAAACAGACAAGCTACAGAATGGGAGAAAATATCTGCATTCTATACATTTGATAAAGGGCTGATAAATAAAATCTATTTAGAACTCAGGAAAATCAGCAAGGAAAAAACAAACAATCCTATCAAAAAGTGGGCAAAGGACATGAACAGAAACTTTCCAAAAGGAGACAGAATAATGGCTAACAAACGTATGAAAAAATGCTAAACATCTCTAATCATCAGGGAAATGCAAATCAAAACCGCAATGAGATATTACTGAACTCCAATGAGAATGGCTTTTATCCAAGAGTCCCATAACAATGGATGCTGGTGTGGATGTGGAGAGAAAGGAATACTTATACACTGTTGGTGGTACAGCAAGCTAGTACAACCTCTATGGAATGTAGTATGGAGATACCTCAAAGAACTAAAAATAGACCTACTGTTTGATCCAGCAATCCCACTACTGAGTATTTACCCTAAAGGAAAAAAAACATTTTATAAAAAAATACACTTGCACACAAATGTTTATAGCAGCACAATTCACAATCACAAATATGTGGAAACCACCCAAATTCCCATCAAATTCATGAATGGATTAATAAAATGTGGTATGTGTATACCATGGAGTACTGCTCAGTCATAAAAAATATGGTGAACTAATATACTTTATAACAACCTGAATAGAACTGGAGACCATTCTTCTAAGTGAAGTATCACAAGCATGGTAAAATAAGCACCACATGTACTCACTAATAAACTGGAGCTAATCAATCAACACTCATGTGCACATATGGTAGTAAAACTCAGCAGAAACCAAGTAGGTGGGAGGGAGGTGGAGGGACTGCTAAATTCACACCTAACAGGTACAACAGGTACAATGCACACTGTCTTAGTGATGGGCATACTTATAACTTTGACTCAAATGACACAAGATCAATTCATGTAACCAAAACATTTTAACTCTGTGATATTCTGAAATAAAAAATAAAATATAATAAAATAAAGTTGAATAATCCACAGATGCCAATTTCAAAACTCATTACTAAGCAATATTAATTAAGATAGTGGTACAGAGAGATACTTATAGATCAATGGAATAGAATTAAGAGTTTATGAAGAAACCATTACATTTATGTTCAAGTGATTTTTAACAAGTGTGCAAAGAGAATTCAATAGAGAAAAAATACTCATTTCAACAGATGACACTGGGAAGAATAGATATCCACATACAAACAAATGAAATCGAACTACTTCTTCACATCATACACAAAAAATTAACACAAAATGGATCATAGATCTAAATGTAAGAGCTAAAACAATATGACTCTTATAATAAAACATAGGAGTAAGTCTTCATGACCTTGAGTTAGGCAATTGTTTCTTAAATATAATACCAAGAGCACAAGCAACAAAAGAAAAACAGATAAATTGGACTTCATCAAAATTAATTATTTTGTGCTACAAACAACATCATCAATAAAGTGAAAAGACAACCCATACAATGAGAGAAAACACTTGCAAATCACATATCTGATAAGACACTTTTATTCATAATATATAAGGAACACTTACCACTCAATAATAAAAAGACAAATGACCTAATTTAAAAATGGGGAAAGTATTTGAAATGACTCAGCAATGCCACCCCTAGATATATACCAAAGAGAAAATAAAACATACATCCACACAACAACTTATACACAAGTGTTTATTGCAGCTTTATTCATTATAGTCAACAAGTCTACCAACTGATAAATGGATAAGTAAAATGTGATATATCAATACAATGGAATATTCCTCAGCAGTAGAAAGGAATAAAGTTGTGATATATACTACAATATGGGCAGACCTTGAAAACATTATACTAAGTGAAAGAAGCCAATAACAAAAAGATCACAAATGATATGATTTCATATATGTGAAATGATGTCTACAAAAGGCACATATATAGAGACAGGAAATATATTTTTGGTTTTCTGGTTATGGCAGGGAGAGGGAACTTGGGGGAATGAAGAGTGACTGCTAATGAGTATGAGGTTTCTTTCTAGAGGGAAAAATATTCTAAAAATAATTAAGGTATGCTATGGTTTGGAAATGGTTTGTCCCTGACAAAACTCATGTTGAAATTTAATTTCCAATGTATGATGTTAGAGGTGGAGGTCTTTAAAAGGTGATTAGGTTAAAATGGATCAATGTCTTTCTCAGGAGATTGGGTTAGATCTCATAAGATTGGATTAGTTTTTGTGAAACTGGATTGTTATAAAGCAGATCAGCCTCTTTTATCTCCTTTCCCTTTGCACATGGCCACTTCCCTTTCTGCTTTTCTGCCACTCTATAAAAGAGAAAAAGGCCCTCACCCACCTGATCATGAACTTTCTACCCTCCAGAACCATGAACTAAATAAACCTCTTTTCTTTATGAGGTATAAGGTCTAGGGTATTTTGTTATAGCAACAGAAAATGGACTAAGACAGAAAGATTTTTTATATAACCCTGTTAAACAAAAAGCATTGAATTTTATACTTTAAGTGAGTGAATTATATGGTATCTGAATTATATTATAATAAAGCTATTAAAAACAAATATGAGCACATACAATAGATTATATTTTTCCTCTTGAGATATATAAACCATATTTGATTATTGAAACAAAAAGTATACATCCTCTGATGTTCACACAATAATATTTAAAAAGCAGGGAATGTAAAAGGACCTCAGTATAAACATGCTTTCCATACTTCACTGAAAGTGATATAATGTTGAAACCAGGAGATTATGGTAAGTCACATATGTATATTTCAATACTTAGAGCAAGCTCTGTGAAAACTATACAAAATAGGCTGGGCACCATGGCTCATGCCTGTAATCCTAGCACTCTGGGAGGCCAAGGCAGGAGTATTGCTTGAGCTCAGGAGTTCCAAACCAGACTGAGCAAGAGCAAGACCCCATCTCTACTAAAAATACAAAAATTAGCCTGTCAATCATGGCATGTGCTTGTAGCCCCAGCTACTTGGGAGGCTGAGGCAAAAGGATCATTTGAGCCTAGGAGTTTGAGGTTGCAGTGAGCTATGATGATACTATGACACTCTACCCAGGATGACAGAGTGAAAGTCCGTCTCAAAATCAAAACAACAACAACAAAATGCACATATATATATATATATTATATATAACTATACAAAATATACCCTCAAAAAAACTATAAATAGCTCAGGATAGAATCCTAAAGTATGTTCAAGTAATCAACAGGAAGGCAAGAAAGGAGAAGCAGAGGAATGAGAACCTAAGGGAACAAAGAGAAAACAAATAGTAAAATAGCAGACTTAAGTTCTAATATATTAATAATAACCTTAAATGTAAACAGTATAAATGCACCAATCAAAATACAGAGATTGGCAGAGTGTACCAAAAAAAAATTAACCTGACTATATGATGTTTACAAGACACTCACTTTAAATGCAATGATGTGTAGTGTGGCTCACACGTGTAATCCTAGCACTCTGGGAGGCTGAGGTGGGAGGATAACTTGAGGTCAGGAGTTTGAGACCAGCCTGAGCAAGAGCCAGACCCTATCTGTACTAAAAAAATAGAAAGAAACTAGCCAGGCAACTCAAAATATATATAAAAGAAAAAAATTAGCTGAGCATGGTGGCGCACACCTGTAGTCCCAGCTACTCAGGAGACTGAGGCAGAAGGATTGCTTGGGCCCGGGAGTTTGAGGTTGCTGTGAACTAAGCTGATATCATGGCACTCTATCCTGGGTGACAAAGCAAGACTCTGTCCCCAAAAAATAATAAAATAAATTAAAAAATAAAAATAAATTCAATGACATAGGTAGCTTGAAAGTAAAAGAAATAATGTGAAAAGATCTATCATGTAAATAGTACTTTTAGAAAGATAGGAGTTACTACAGTACTATACAATAAAGTAGACTTCAGAGCAAAGAAATTACCAAAGGTAGAGGGACATAACATAATGATAATAGGATCAATTCACCAGGAAGACGTAATGATCCTAAATGTGTATGCATCAAAAAATAGAGCCCCCAAACAAATACATTAAACAAAATTTAATAGAACTGAAGAAAGAAAGAGACAAACCCACAAGAATAGTTGGTGATTTTAGCATACCCTCCTTAGCAACTGATAGAACTACTAGACAGAAAGTCATCAATGATAAAGAAGAACTGAAAAATATGATCAACCAATGAAATCAAATTGACACGTATCAAACATTGCATCTAACAACAGTAAAATACACATTTTTTCAAGTCCTCATTGAACATTCACCAAGATAAATCATACCCAGTGCCATAAGACACACCTGAACAAATGTAAAAGAATAGAAATGATACAGATATGTTCTCTGACCATAAGGAAATCAAATTAGAGGTCAATAAGGGAAAAACAGCAGGAAAATCTCCAAACACTTGAAAACTAAATGACAGACTTCTACATATCCCATTAGTCAATGAGAAAGTCTCTATGGAAACTAAACTAAACTAAAATAAGCATATTTAAATCTAGGAGTTACAGCTAAAGTGGTTGGGAGGGATTCATAGCTCAAAACGCTTACATTAAACAAGAAGCAAGATATCCAATCAGTATTCTAATTTCTCCAAGGAACTAAAAAATGAAACAAGACAAACATAAAGCATGCAGAAATTATATGAAATAATAAAAGTATAGTAAAAAATCAATAAAGTTGAAAATAGGAAAATTAGAGAAAAATCAATGAAATACAAAGCTGATTCTAAAAGAAAACCAATAAAATTGATAAACCTCTAGCAAGACTGACAAAAGTAAAAATAGAAAAGGCACAAATCAATATCAAGAATGAAACTGGGATATCACTATAGATTCTTCAGCTATTGAAAGGATAATAAGATAAGACTATGAACAAACTTACACTCATAAATTTTACAAGTTATAAGAAATATACCTGTTTCTTGAAAATCACAAACTATGAAATCTTAACTAAAGTAAAATTGCCCTTGTTACCAAACATTTAAATAATAATTAAAATAAATTATGTGCAATTTCTAGCAAAAATTCAAAGAAGGAGCACTTTCTAACTAATTTTATGAAGTTAGTATTACCTTGCTACCAAAAACAAAGTATAAAATGAGAAAACTACAGATTAATACCTCTCATGAACTTAGAAGTAAAAATTCTCGATAAAATATTAGCAAACTGAATCCAACAATGTATAAAAGAAATTACATACTATTACGAAGTATGATTTATTTCACACATGCAAGGCTGATTCAACATTTGGATCAATTAAAGTAATCTATCATATCAATAGGCTGAAGAAGAAAAATCCTATGATCATTTCAATATAAGTGGAAGACACATTTGATAAAATGTAACACTTTGATGATACATTCTGAGCCAGTTAGAAATAGAGAGAAATTACCTCAAACTGATAAAGAGCATCTACAAAAATCTTATTATGAACACCACACTAAATGGTGAAAGACTGAGTGCTTTCCACCTAAGACTGGGAAAGATATATACTCTTATCATTCTTTCTTAACATTGTGCAGAAAGTTTTGGCCAGCACAATACGGCAAGAAAAAGAAATGAAAGGTACACAGGTGGAAAGAAAGGAATTAAACTGTCCTTACTTGCAGATGACATGATTTTCTACATAGGAAACCCACTGAACTTTTTAAGAAAACCTCTAGAACTAGCAAGTGGGTTTGGTAATATTGGAAGCTTCAAGATCAGCACACAAAAGTTAATTGCATTTTATATACTAACTATGAACAGGTGGAAAGTAAAATTAAAAGCACAATATCATTTGCAATTGTTTCAAAGAAAATGAAATATTAAAGTATACACTTAAAATATATACAGGTTCTGTATGTTGCAAATACAGTAGTAACATTCATCAGGTGTTGGGCATGTGGGAGAGGGGAGGAGGGGATGGGTATATGCACACCTAATGTGTATGGTGTGTACTGTCTGAGGGATGGGCACTCTTGTTGCTCTGACTCAGGTAGGGGAAAGGAAATATATGTAAGCTAAACATTTGTACCTCCATAACATTCTGAAATAAAAAAATAAAGAAAATCTAAAAATATTACAAAATAGTAATAAAAGAAATTCAGGAAGACTTAAATAAATAGACAGACATACCATGCTCATGGAATGGAAAACTCAATATAGAAAATATGTTACTTCTTTCCAAATTGGTCTATAGATTTAATGTAATTCTTATTAAAATTTCAAGCTTTTTGTAGACACAGACAAGCTTATTATAAAATTTATATGAAAATACTCAGGCCTTAGGTTAGCTAAAACAATTTTGAAAAACAATAAAGCGGAAGGAATCATTCCATAGAATGTTAAATCTTAATGACATATCCACAGTAATCAAAACAGTATGATATTGGCAGAAGAATAGACACATAGATCAATGGATAGAGACAACTGATTTTTGACAAAGGTACAAAAACCAGTCCACAAGGAAGGAAGGATAAACTTTTCAACAAATAGTGTTAGAACAATTGGATATCTACAGGCAACAATGAGCCTGGACCTTAATCTCACACCTTCTTTTAAAAATTAACTCATAATGGATCATGGACTTACATGTAAAATATAAAACTCTATAATTTTTAGGAAATAAAAACAGGAGAAATTCTTCAATATCTAGGACTAGACAAAGAGTTCTTATATTTGATATCGAAAGCATGATTTATAATAGGACTATTTGATAATTGTGCCTCATCAAAACTACAAACTTTTACTTTGTGAAAGATGCTGCGAGAAGGATGAAAAAACATGCTACAAACAGGAGGAAATATTTGCAAATCACATATTAGACATAGGTCTAATATATATAAATAACTCTTAAAACTTAATCCAAATCCCCCCACAATGCATTAAACAATGAGAAGTAATTGGAAAGTGGGCAAAAGACACGAACAGAAATTTCATCAAAGAGGATCTCCAGATGGCAAATAAGCACATAAAAGATGTTCAGCATTATTATCCATCAGAGATATGCAAATTAAACCACAAGAAGCTATCACTACATACCTATGAGAACAGCTAATATAAAAAATAGTGACATCAGCAAATTCTGGCAAGGATGTGGAGAAACTATATCATGTATACATTGTTGGTGATAATGTAAACTGGAACGGCCACTGTGGAAATGAGTTTGACAGTTTCTTATAAAAGTAAATATGCAACTACAATATGACTCAGCAATTGCCCTCTGGGACATTTTTCCCTGGAGAGTTAAAAGTTACATTCACACATAAAGCTGTCAGGAATGTTCATAGCAGCTTTATTCATAATAGCCCCAAACTGTAAAAACCCAGATGTCCTTCAAAGTGTTAATGGTTAAACAAACTATGGGACATTTATACCATGGAATACTGCCCAGCAATGTAAAGGAACACACTATCGATACATGCAACAGCCTGAATGAATCCCCAGGGAATTAAGCTGAGTAAAAAAGTCAACCCCAAAGGTCACATACTTTATAAATCCTTTTACAATATTCTTGAAATGATAAAATTTTAGAAATGAATAACAGATTAACAATTGCCCAGGATTAGGGACAAGGTAGGAGGTGGGAAGGATATGTGGCTGTAGTTATAAAAACACAACACAAGGGATCCTTTTGGTGATTAATTTTTTTTTTGTATCTAGACTGTGATAGGTTATATATGAATTTACACATGTGATAAAATTGCATTGAATTTAATACACACACACAAAGAAATGAGTATGTGAAAATCTGGAGAAATGTGAATAAGATCATGGGATTGTATCATTCCAATAGCCAATTTGTGACATAGTTTTAAAAGATGTTACCATTGGGGAAAACTGGCTAAAGTACATGGGACCACTCTATATTATTTCTTTCAACTCCATATGAATTTACAATTATCTCTACAAAAATTTCAATTAAAAAAAAAGATAGCAAATAAGATTTAGTTTATGGACTGCAGTTATCAACTCCTCCTCTAAAGGGTACTCAATATAATTTTTTCCCAGGAATTAAATGGCCATTGTAGTTGCTGAATGGCTAGTATACTCCTGCAATAAGTTTGACTCCAGTGTGTTTAATAGTAAAAATGGAAGCAAATGTTGTGATCTAGATCAGGGTAGGCCAGGATATGGCCATAAGTGAAGCAGAGCTAACACATGTCAGCAACAGCTGACATGCTAGTATCATGATGATTCACTTGTTTTATAATCACAATGATTGAGGCCTCAGCCCAAAGTTTAAATCAGAGTTGAATTTACCAATTCTGCATCTCTATGTCTAGAGCTCTATATCAACTTGGAAAGGGTATCTTACCAACTTTAGGATTTGTTGGACATTCCTTGATTCAGGAACATTTGTGGTTTATTGAAGGGTATCATTCTAGATAAAAGATCAATAGAAATACCTGAAAATTTACTATCAATGTCTTTTTAAATTATTAGTTTATTTTTAATTTCAGGATATTATGAGGGTACAAACATTTTGGTTACATTTTATGACTTTGCCTCTACTATCAATGTCTTAAGAAGGTCATATGGCAATCAGAGGCAAATAACCTGTGTACATACTTTTTGTGCTGACACCTTCAACCACTCATTCTGTAGAATGGGCTCCCAGTTCAGTCTACAACTTTGGTGTCTTTCACAGAGGATCTCATACAATGTTATATGTAACCACCTGCTAGATGTTCATATCTGATAAGTTATTTCCAACTGCTGATGGATGGCTATACCATTCCCATGGTAGAGGATCTCTTGGTATTAAGTGGCCTTTGCTACCTTATGTCATCTAGGCTTGCATGACAATGTGTCCACCTAGAGGTTTTGGCTACCTAGTGCATGCATGTTTTGAACTTGAGTTGCCACAAGATTAGTGCTCATTGTGTGAGACATGAGATGTGCTTTTGGATTGGTCTGATTATTCCAAGTTGCAATGACTGACCCCTTGAACACATGATGATGGGTGCCCTCAATCCAATGTCTATAAATTAAGTCTCTGAACAGCCACATGGATACGCTACAAGGCCAATAGCCCCAGCTTAGGCCCCACCCAATGGCTAATATCAACTGCCAGACATATGAATGAATCAGACTTGATTCATTGGTTCTATCCCTCAGTCTTTGAGTATTGCCAGCTGAGGCCTTAGGCATACTGGAACAAAAACAAGACATTCCTGGATGCCCTTCCCAAATTCTTAAACCACAGAATCTGTGAGCTTAATAAAATGGTGGTTGTTTTTTGCCTCTATATTTGGAATGATTTGTTACTCAGCAATAGTTAACTGAAATAGAATTTGGCACCTGTAAGTAGAGTTCTGCTATAACAAAACCTGAATATGTGTTACCAGGCAGCAGATGAAAATGGAAGGGTTTTGAAGAAAGAAGTAGAAAACGCCTACAGTACCTTGAATGGGCTGTTGGTGAGGGCTTTAAAGGAAAGTAAGGAAAATTGGAAGATGAAGGAAAGGGAACCCTTATTCTGTAGTAGCAGAAATTCAGCAACATCCTTCTGTGGTAACATGGAAAACAGAATATATATCTAGTAAACTTTATGATCTAGCTATAGAGTTATGTAGGCAAAATATTGAAAGTGCCACCAGGCATCTTTTCACTTCATATGATAAAATGCAAAAGGAAATATATGGGCTAAACAATTGACTCTTATTAAAAGAATACAGGATTTGGTGGGTTTCACAATAATTCTGTCTCCACCTCTCCATACAGTGATTTTCAAATCAAGAAAATACTTTAGGCCAAAGGTCAAAACCAGGTTGGGATTATAAGATTCTTTGTTAAAACCTCAAAAAGATGTAAGCCAGTTACTCCTAGAACCTTTCAGATAGACAAAAGACTCTCTAAGGATCTTAAGGACATAACTTATAGATCATTTTTTTGGCGAACAATGGGGTTTCTAAGAAGTTTAAGGGGGTTATACCATAGCAGTCTCACAGGGATACCAAGTTAGAAAAGCTTTTAGAAGTCTCTTTTAGTGTGGCTATTGTCTAATGGAGTGGATTATAAATTTGTATACAGAAAGCCCACAAAGTTTTCCAAGGAGCTGTAGGAGTTATGTACCAGGTTGGACTGAAAGGAATAGAGACAGTGCAAAATGGAGTATTTGTGCTCCCAGACTACTACAGGGGGAAGCAGACTGATAAAAACTACTCAGCTACAAACATGAGCTACATTTTTATGAAACAGGGAAAGATGACACAGAGGGTGGAACCAAGAGACTAAAGGCATAATGAGGAGCTATACAGAGTAACCTCCAAGCAGTAAGACAGAACAAGGAACTGGCAATGTGTGTCCAGCTAAACTTCAGAATTGTTATGGACCAGTGACTGCTGCATTCTTTCTATCCTCCACCCTCCCGTTTCCATGAGAGGGTCCAAAGCATTTATTCTAGGTCTGCCTCCACAATTATATGTTGGATGCGTGGAGTAGATAATTTGCAATTCTAGTTTACATGTCTTCATATCAAGATAACTGTATCCAAAGAAGCAAACCTTAGGACCTTCATCTGCACCTGGACATGATTTAGATAATGAGATTTGGGAGTTGAACTACTGTCATAATGCCATTAGAGTTAGAGATCCTGGAGGAGGGGATCAGCATATTTTGCATGTGGGAAGGGTGTTAATTGTAGCCAGTGGGCAGATTGTGGCAGATTGTAGTTTCTAAAGATGACTACATTAATATCTCCAATCCCACATGTTCTTAAAATGTGACTTTGACATTTCTTCCATCAAGAAGTAGGGACTATGTTCCCTCCCATTCAATCTGAATGGGATTATGACCTTGGCACAAGTGATGCTGTGTGACTTCCAAGGTTAGGACATCAAAGGTGATAGAGCTTCCACTTTGTGACTATTTGGACACAAGTTGCTTTTGGAGCCCAGTCTCCAAGTTATGACAAAGTCCAGGCAGCTACATGAAGAGATCATGTGTAAGAGTTCCAGCTGACAGCCCCAAATGAGATCATAGCTGACAATTAGCATCAACTATCAGATATAGGAGTGAATGAGGCTTTAGATGATGTTAGCCTTCAAGACTTTGAGTCTTCCCAACGGAGGGCTCCAGACACTGTTAAGCACAGACAATCCATCTCTGCTATGTCCATTCCAAACCCTAACCCTAAAGCAGAATTTGTGAGCATAATAAATTAATTGTGGTATGCCACTGAGTTTGGGGGGTTGTTACATAGCAATAGTAACTGGAATATTGCCTAATAACCAGTACTGTTCATGCCTAACCAGATTCTAGCCAGACAAGTAGAATGTTCTACTGGACAGTTCTGGCTGAGAGATTACATTTCTAGACTTTTGATGATTTTTAAATTTGTTTTAGTCTGGAAATAGTACTGCTATGGAAAACTCATTACTACTTAAGCTGAGAGTTTGTCAATGAAATGTATCTGTTGAATATAGTAAAAATGCCAAAAAGGTAAGTCTTCTTCAACCTTTCTATCTTCCTAACATACCTAAGGGAGGAAACCTTTCTCATAAGTAACAGTATCTCACTATAGCAGTGAATTTTAGGTGGTAAATACCATAATCTACAGGAGATAGGGAAGGGGAGTGTGTACATTGTAAAAGTTCCCAAAACCTGGAGATTCGTATGAGATCTCCAATTGAGATTCACTGATTGGTACAATAGTATACTCCTGAGACCTGAAACAGGTTATTGCGCAGGCTTCCAATTCTCAGCAGTTGTGGGCATTGCAAAGAACTAAGGAAATCATTAGGATCTGAAATTATTTTACAAGTGTCCTTGGGTTGCCACATAAGGCCTTGGAGTTTCATATTTGTTTAAAAGTGCCCCTTGTGTTGGTATACAAATTTCAGAGATGCACAAAAGCAGACAAAGACCCCACACAATCAATGTTATCTTAAGGAACAGAAGAAAAGATGTCTTTACGTGTTACCGGGCTCTTTCCATTAGTGATACCCCTCCCTTCAAATAATAGGGCTATTTCAAAAGTGCAAAAAAATCTAAAGTTTCATAATCAAATTTTAATTCAATGTATTTATTATGTGGTCTGGCTCACATCAGTTTGTTGCCTGATGGGAGTAAAACTGTGTCCAAGATAATAAGACGAAAGATACAGAATCAGAAAGATGATTGTTTGACTTTACCTCCTTTCCCTCTAATGTATGCAGGCATTTTCAAGCCAGGGCCACCCATTTATCCTCACTCCCTCCTATATTTTGTAGCTATGTTGTATCATCTTTGCTATATTTTGTCAATCTAGTAACTGAGATTTCTTTGTCCATTTATCCTGGTGCATACTTTCCTTTCCTAATATATGCTGGCATTTTCAAACCAGGGCCACCACTTTACCCTCACTCCTTCCAATACTGTGTAGCTATATTGTCTCATCTTTGTTATATTTTGTTCATCTGGGAACTGAGATTTCTTTGTACATTTATCTGAACTTGGGTCCATAATGTTATTTATTTCATTATGAATGCTTCTCATTCCTTTTTACATGACATTCTTTCTCCTTCCTTTCACTCAAGGTCAGTGCCTCCCTAATTACTGCATTGCTCTATCATTTGCTCAGGACAACTGGCAAATTTGTAGAAAAGTGAAAGTCACATGCAAACACCAAAGAAGCTAGAATGGAGGAGGGGTAGAATAAGGTGGTATCTACGATTTCTTACTAATATTGAAGGTAGAGCAATTGAGGTTCTCAGAGAGCCAGAGGCTTTATAGCAGGGAAGATCTCTGGAACCCCTGTTTCATTATAACCCTTACAGTCCTCCACTCTACCGGGTGAGCTGTCAAAGTGTGCCTTTGTTTTATTATTTTAAAAAACTCAGCAGATTATAACCTCGCCTAAGATCTGGGGGGTTTTTGTCAGTTTTTTTTACTCGTTTATCCCAAGTGCCTACAATATTGCCTGACATATAATAGGTGCATAATATAAAATTTTATTTCATGATTAAATGCAAATCTTGGTCTTAGAGAAAGCCTAATATAGTGGAAAGATCATTGGCTTTGACTGACCCTGTTCCTGACATCAAATATTGGAGGTACCTAAGATTTTAGCATGGACTAGTTTCTTGCAGAATCTATACCTTTTTCTTAGTTGTTTTCATGTACTCCCATGGATTCAATTACCATCTATCACCTGATCATGCCCACATTTCTATTTCTCCCTCCAATTACATATATTCAATTACCTACTTGACATCTCTGCCTGATGACTCACAGGCACCTCAAGCTTATCATATTTAAAATTGAACTCATTATATTTCCTGCATATCAGCCATGAGATGAACTGAATCAACCCTGCTGTGGTGTATATAGCATTTATTGAGGCTAATTTTAGCCTTTTTAAGTCCCAGAATATTATTTTCAGCAGCAGACTGTTGATGGATCCTTAACAAAACTCTCCTTACCTGTGTCATACTGACTAGCTCACCAGAAGGTAGAGACAAAGAGAAACAAGTAACTCTCAATCTGTATTTCTTTCTCCTGGGCATTATCTTAGAAAATTCCAAGTTTAAGAATGAAAAGTAGAACTATCATTTGATCCAGCAATCCCACTACTGGATATTCACCCAAAGGAAAAAAAAAGGACATTCTATAAAAAAGACACCTGCACTTGAATGTTTATAGCAGCACAATTCACAATTGCAAAGATGTGGAAACAAACCAAGTGTTCATCAATACATGAGTGGATTAATAAAATGCGGTATATGTATACCATGGAGTTCTACTCAACCATAAGAAACAATGGTGAATTGATGTCTCTTGTGTTGTCCTAGGTGGAGCTGGAGTCCGTTCTTTGGAGTGAGGTGTCACAAGAATGAAAACACTAACACCACATGTACTCACCACTAAATTGGTACTAATTAATCAACACTTATGTGCACATACAGAAGTAACATTCATCAGATGTCGGACAGGTGGGAGGGGGCAGGAGGATATGAATATATTCACACCTAATGAATGTGGTGTGTACTGTCTGGGGGATGGACATGCTTGAAGCTCTGACTCAAGTAGTGCAAAGGCAATATATGTAACCAAAGTGTTTGTAGGAACATAATATTCTGAAATCTAGATATAAAAAAGTTAAAAAATTTTAAAGGAAGACCTAAATTAACTTAATTTTGATTTTTCATTCTCTTCAAGTTCTGAGAAGTAGAATAAAAAGTTAAAAAGGAAGATCAGGTTTATTGCCATGGTATACTCTCTATATAAATAGAGGGGTGTATAAAAAGAATAGCTTACTATAAGTATGAATGATTTAAGTAAATGTTAAGCTCAAATGTGAGTGTCAGGGCAGAATTTTTTGAAATAAGCACCATTGACACTTTGAGACAAATAATTCTGTGGGGGAGGTGGGGACAGCTCTGTGCACTGTGTGATGCTTAGCAGCCTCCCTGGCCTCTACCCATTAGATGCCAGTAGCATCACTACCCCAGTTGTGACAACCAAAAATGTCTCCAGACATTGATAAATGTCCCTTTAGTGGCAAAATTGCCTCCAGTTAATAGCCACTGATCTAGGAA
Source organism: Cheirogaleus medius (assembly GCA_008086735.1). Classification (NCBI taxonomy): domain Eukaryota; kingdom Metazoa; phylum Chordata; class Mammalia; order Primates; family Cheirogaleidae; genus Cheirogaleus; species Cheirogaleus medius. The sequence continues at coordinate 4,712,382 of VBSM01000568.1, forward strand.
AATTGCTTTATCAGAGATTGATGATCTGAGAAATCATATTAAAGAATGACTGACTAATGGTATTATTACCAAATCTTTCCATCCATGTACCTTACCTATTATTGTAATAAGAAAAAAGTCTGGAAATTTTTCAATGGGCATGGATTATCATACTTACAGTTACTATGACCAGAAATAATACGTACAGTATGGCTTATTAGAAAGTCAGTAAATCACTCTACTGTACTTGTAGAACATGAATCACCAGATTCCTGGAGCTGATGAAGATTTAAAAAAAAATTATCTTTATCAGTTTAAAATGATACTTCAAATGAAAACTGGAGTTTCTGCCACCTCACAACACCTAATGGAAAGGAGGTTGTTTACACGAACTACCTAGAGGCATAAGTAGTCCCAAATGACAGCAATGCCTTGCTCAGGGCACTGGAAGAACATGGATGCTGGATATTTAAAGTCCTAAGCAACCTGGGTATAGACAAGTTTCATGGTGATACTATTCAAGATATCATCATGCAAAGAAGAACCTCAGAGAAGTGAGACAAAGACTTATAGATTCTTAGCCTCAACTAGCCCAGCTACATGACCAATCAGGTCCCAAACAGTCATTTCAGTATCATTGCTGGCACTCACTTCCAGGATACCACATTCTGCCTTGCCTTTTACTGTCTCCAACTACTTACCTGTCTTGGAAAGGGGACTGAATACCACCTTCAGATTAGATTTCAGATTACTAGGCATATGTGTGTGGTGATGTTCCTTGATTATAATTAAAGGCTTCAGTTTATGCTAGAGGGGTAAGATTTGCAACAAAGATATGCAGATGTCATCTCAGGTGCTCTACTTATAGGAATAGAAACTATCCCCATGGAGGAAATTAGGTCTATTTGGGATTCCCAGAGTACATAGGACTCTGGGAAGGCAAGCCTGTTTGAAAACTTAGACTTACCTACAGACAGTATCTGTAGTAGCTGTCGGTTATGTTACCTTGTATAAACCCTTGCTGCCTGAACTTATGGGGTAGAGGACAGATATACAGCATGATGAGCTAAGAGAAAAGTGCTTTTAACACCTTGGAAATTTGTGACTCTTCTATGATAGTGAATTTCAAATGTCTTTTGAATATTTCCACAGATGAAATACATTTTATGATTTTATCCTGCAAGCATATATGCGGCACACACATAAATATATAACTGAAACAAAAGTTTCACAAAATAATTACTTTTCTAAATCCATATATTCTTATATTTCTTTATCTTATTATATTTCATTTTATAAAAATATTGTTTGTGAGCAACTTAATTGAATTCATTACTTAATGGGTTATGATCTGCAGTTTGAAAAATATTACTCTAGTATGACTGAGATTTTACTTTAAGAATGACACAATTTAGAAGTAGCAAGTTATGTATTATGTCAAGTTTTGTGTTGGTCTGTGTAAGGAAAATAGAAACATCTGTTTTTTTTGCACATCTGATTTTTCTCAGAGAATATCAGCACGTATTTGTGAGAGCATTAAGAAATGACTGTAACTATTAAAAGATAAAAGCCCCCAGAACTAATTTTGACCTGGATTTTTTGTTTTGTTTTGTTTGTCAGAGATGACCGAAGACATGAAACCCACTGTGAAACTTCTGCATACTGCAAAAGTCCTCCACATTTGGTAGCTTATCTGGAAATAATCCTTAATGGCAATCCCACAGAGTTAATGAACAAAGATTTCTTGTTTTTAAAACCAGATAGCAGTACTTACAAGAGGAGACCCTGAGAAACCAATTCTTTCACCCATCATGCCCCAAATTAGAGGGCTTTAATCACAGATGTCTATATTTTATGGAAGAAATGGTTCTCTCTATATGGGCTATTATGCAAAGTACTCCAAGTGATGGATACACAAAAATCCAGAACCACTCTATCATAACTCTCAAAAGATTCACAAATTAAAAAAATTTGATCAGACTTTACTGAACATACCAGGAAACAGGGAGTGGGAGCAGAGCAAAAGGGTTATTGGAGCCAGCACATGATATTCTTAGCATGTGGCAATGAAGGTCCTAAGAAAAATGCCAATTCTTTTACCCTTCATTTTTAGATATTTGGTAGGAGTCCTGACTGTGCACAGACCTCTAATTTGGACTGGCTGTTGAGAATGGAGATTTAATAAGTTTGACCTAGCATGTGGCTAAATGAAGTGAGAAACTGCATCTGGAAATTCCTAGATGAAATACCACTGTGGCCCACAGCAGTGCCATCAGTGCTCAAGTGTGGTACCAGGGATTTCAAGATGGATGATGAGTACTGTAGACTTTGGGCCTCCCTGTCCAGTTTAAAATGAATGACAGGTGGACACTTACACTCCACCTAGTGGGGCTAAAGTTTGAGGTCACTGCCTGTATAAAAAGAGCTGGCAGAATGGGGTGGATCTGATACAGAGGGTCTACATTTAGGGTCTATTGTCTATAGATGAGTCAGGGGAAAGACTTTTTCCACGTTGGTGAGCCCAGTGCTTGGGAATTAAGTCTGGTAAATGAGACTGTCCTTTGCCCAGGAAACATTTACAGTGGACTATATCTGATTTCCGTGGGAAACAAAGAAGCTAAGGTGGAGAGTGAATTAGAAATGAGGTTGGAGCAGTTGTCATCATAAGCTAGGTAGTCTGCCTACCCCGATCATAGGCTTTTCTAATGAATGGCGGTTTTAAACATGTGGCTCTTCTAAAGAGGCCTCAGGGAAGTTCTGAAAGAAAGAAAGAACCTGGAGGCCTATGTCTGTAGGGTAAAATGATCAAGAATTGAAGGGAAAATGCTCATCTTGAAAAAGAATGCTAATTCAAACTAGAAGTAACTTGAAATCTGGATTATAGCCCAGCTTTGTTCTATCACCCAGCTTGTGGGAGGATGTCACAAAGTCCAGGGCTATTTGGTATGTGAGAATCTGGGCCTGTAAACAAAGCTTAGCATGCCCAGATAAAGGACTGTTATTTTCCCATTCTTTCATGACTCAATTCCTGAGTGAAGGTATAGGCTGCAGCATGTGCTACCGAGTTTTTACAAGGAAGAGGAAGTTGTAGGAGGTCTCAACATGCACCCAACCTCTGTTCCATTTAGGTTTTTGACATGTCTGGGAATACTTAGACAATTGGTTGGAAAAGCAATGTCAAGACTCTAGCTACTTGAAAACAATTTGGAGATACCTCAAGCAGATAGCAATAGAAATACTATTCAACCCAGCAATAGCACTGTTGGGCATCTACCCAAAAGAGCATAAGTCACT
>VBSM01000568.1:4726245-4773310 GCA_008086735.1 Cheirogaleus medius
GATGGGTATATACATACATAATGAGTGTGAGGCGCACCATCTGGGGGATGGACACGCTTAAAACTCTGACTCGAAGGGGGAGAGGGGCAAGGGTAATATACATAACCTTAACATTTGCACCCCCATAATATGCTGAAATAAAATAAATAAATAAATATGAAGGGATGTTGAATTTATCAAATTTCTTTTCTCCATGTATTGAGGTGATTATGACTTTTTCTTCCTTCAGTTACTGAGACACATTACATTGACTTCTTTTCACATGTTGAACCAAACCTGTATTCTTAGTGTTGGAACATGCAGTCTCCTGCATGCAGCCTTTCAAACCCCACTCAGCCAATAGGAATGGGCATTGGGACTAGAAAACTTCCTTACCAATATATAAAGAGCCCATACAACCTGCTCTCGGTTTACGGCCCTGCCAGGGAATATTTTTCGCTGTTTCAGCCTTAATGAGTATGCCTTTGTTCTGCTAATTGTATGCATCAATGTCTCTCAGGGAAAATCCCAGATTTCAGTATTTCAGACTGTGAGGGAAAGAGATCATGGTCCTTCTTTTGAGCCACAAGAGGGGTGTACTTAGCCAATTGCCCTGCATCGGCTGCCAGAGGAACTCTCTAGCCATGGGAGGGGGAACCAATGCACACTATTGAAGCTGATCTTGCTCTATCTCTTTTCTATGTGAGTAAAGTGTTGTTCCATCCAGTGCTTGACTGCACTGTGCTTTCCTTGGAGATTTTGATGCCAATATGCAGTGGGTAGAAGCGATTAGAGTACATTCCTGGGATTAGTAACTGGTGCACAGTGTTCTGCTCGACAGTTAGAATAACCCAACTTGGCTATAAAGTATTATACTTTTTATATACTACTGGATTTGATTTGACATTCTTTTGTTTAGTAACTTTGCTTCTACTTTTCAAGAGTGAAATAAGTTTGGCCTTGTAATACACTCGTGAAGCTTTGGAATAAATTCTAAGATGTCAATGAAATGATTGGGAACTATCCCTTTTCTTCTATTATCTGGTAGAATATGAGTAAATTGGTATTATTCATTCCATACATGTAGAATTTGCCAATGAAACCATCTGGGCCTATAGTTTATTTTATGAAAAGGTTTTAAATTACATATACAATTTTAAAATTTTCTCATGCCTTTTAATTCTAAACATATTTTAAACTCACAAGACATTATTATCATTGTTTTGCACAGTCATTGTTCATTTCATATATACTCAAATATTCACCATTTCTAGGGGTCTTCACTCTTTGCTGCATCTCTCAGATTCTTTTAACACTTTTTTTTAAATATTTGCCTAAAATACATCCTTTAGTATTTCAATCGAACTTCTGGTGAAGAATTCTGTTTGTTTATCTGAATATGTCCTTATTTCACATTACTTTGTACAGGATATTTTTGATAGATTTAGACTTCTATGTTAATAATTGTATTCTTTCCACACACTGAAGCTATCTTTCCATTGTCCCGTCTCCCATATTTTATTTTGATAAGCAGTCAGCAAAAAGTTCTATTTCTGCTCCTTTGATAGTAATATGTCTTTTTTTTTATTTTGGGGGTGCTGCTTTTACGGTTTTCTTTTTGTTTTTGGTTTTCAGTCACATCTATTTTTTTAAGCAGGATTATTTTTGATTGAGTGCTAGATCTTCAGATAAAAATATTGTACCAATAATGTGGCTCCAGATGATGTTATCTAATTCCAAAGACATATTACTTTTGCTTTTGGAGAAATCCCACATCATCTTACAGGTCCCTTTGGGGATTGTTCAAGTATTGTTTCTCTTGTTTCCAGAGTATAGCTCTTTGGAAAAGTAATTCTATGTGACTTCTGAGGTCGGATCATAAAAGGTGATGTAGTTTCTGCCTTTTTTGCTGGGCTCTGAGCTGCAGTATGAAAAAATCAACTATCTGAGGCTGCCATGCCATGAGAAAGCCCAAGTTACATGGTGAGGCCATGTGTAGGCACTCTAGTCAACATTTACAGCTGAATTTAGTGTCCGTATTACCTCAACAGCAGCACCAGATACATTTCAGCCTCCAGCCATAAAGTAACTACCTGCATTTAAGGTTTTTCAGCAGAAGTTCAAGTTATAATAGAGAAGAGACAAGTAATCATCACAGTGCCCTGCCTAGATTCCTGAACCATAGAATCTGTGAGCATAATAAAATGATTGTTTCATGACCATAAGCTTTGGGGTTGTTTGTTACACAGCAATAGTAAAAGTAATGAGTATTTTGGAGTTATCACTGCAATAAAAAAATGAAAATAAATAAAAGTATAATACTGGAAAAGAAAAATAGAACCAATAATTTTTATGGTTGATATAACTGTGCAAACAGAAAATGCAAAAAATACAGATAAATTATTAATATTAACATGTGAGCTTAGAAAAATTACAGTATACAAGGTCACTGTACAAAAATCAATTATATTTCTATATTGCAATTGCAAATGTTCTAACTTTTTAAAAGGAAATATAAAAGGCTATGAACAGTCAGGACACTTGATAAAGAAACTAAAATAAGAGAACTTGCTGTGTCAAATTTTGAGATATTTAAATGCATAGTAATTAAGATAGTGTGTTAACACCTTTCGTACTGCTCACGAGTTTTCTCATGTTTCACACACCATCTGTTATGGACCTTAGATGTCAACACACTATCTTGTCCATTAGGGAGAGTAGAGGTTTACCACCAAATTTGCAAATGAAAACATCAAGAATGAAGAAAGGTGACATAATATTTTCCAGAAAAGGTGATATTCTTCTCCTAGCATGGAAAGACAAGCGGGTTGTCCGAATGATATCAACGATCCATGACACTTCTCTCTCGACAACAGAAAAAAAAATTAAAAAATGGGAGAGAATATTGTAAAATCTACCTGCATCAAGGAATACAATTCCCAAATGAAAGGCGTTGACCGTGCGGATCAATTCCTTTCGTGTTGTTCCATTATAAGGAAAACAATGAAATGGACAAAAGAAGTAGTGCTGTACCTTATAAACTGTGGACTTTTCAATTCATTTAGAGTGTACAACGTCCTCAATCCACAAGCAAAAATGATGTATAAACAATTTCTGCTATTGGTGGCGAGAGACTGGATAACGGATGACAATAATGAAGGCTCTCCGGAACCAGAGACAAATCTGTCCAGCCCTTCCCCTGGGGGTGCAAGGAGAGCACCTCGTAAAGATCCACCCAAAAGGTTGTCAGGTGATATGAAGCAGCATGAACCTACGTGTATTCCAGCGAGTGGAAAGAAAAAATTTCCTACAAGAGCCTGCAGAGTTTGTGCCACCCATGGCAAAAGGAGTGAATCTAGATATTTATGTAAATTTTGTTTGGTCCGTCTTCATAGAGGAAAATGTTTTATGCAGTACCATACGTTAAAAAAGTACTATTAACTTTAATTGTTTAATTAGTTGTTTAATTATTTAATTGTTTTTGTAAATAAAAAGGTTATAATTATTGAAAAAAACACCTAAAGTGCATTATGATCTGTAGTTACGATGATTTAAATAACGTGCCGTTTGCCCAAAAATGTGCAGTCCCTGGCATATGTCTTAGAGATTTCTATGCGGTACGAAATGTGTTGTTAATGGCACAAAGGTAGACAAACAAATGGAACAAAATAGAACCAGAAAGAAACTCATGCATGTATAATCATTTGATCTTCGGCAAAGGTGGTATTGTGAAACAGTGGAGAAAAGATGTTTTTTTCAATTATTAGTTCAAGAATAATTGGATAGCTATTTGGAAAAAAATTAAACTTGATCTATATCTAAACCTTACACACAAATCAATCCCAAGTGGATTGTAAATCTAAAAGTAAAAGGCACCACAATCAAGCTTTTATAAATATATGTGAGAGAACATCTTCATGTTCATGGTCTGGAAAGATTTCTTAATTCACAATAAACAGTAACCATAAAGGAAAAGGTTGAGATATAAGGTTAACATAAAATTAAGAACAGTTTTTCATAAAATGATGCCACTTACAAAATAAAAAGGCCAACTTCAGGATGGAAGAAGTTACTTGCAACAAATAAGGAACAAAAATCTTCTATTAGGAATAGAGACAAAGAAAGACAAACAAATAGAAAAATGGGCAAAAGTTCTAAACAGACATTCCACAAAAGAAAATATCCAAATGGCAATAAATACATGAAAAGCTGCACCACTTCTTGGTAATTAGGGAAATGTCAATTAAAACCACAACGAGATACTATTTCACACCAAATAAGAAGGCTAAAAGAGAAACACAGGATCCAGAATGGGGATCCCACATTACTCTACACCAGGGGTCCTCAAACTTTTTAAACAGGGGGCCAGTTCACTGTCCCTCAGACCGTTGGAGAGTGTGCACTGTGGGCCTGGAACGAGTCGGCTGCTAAGCAGGACAGGCAGCAGTGGCAAAAACACCCGGCGGTCCAGATAAATGTCCTGGGCGGGCTGCATATGGCCCCCATGCAGTAGTTTGAGGACGCCTGCACACGATGCTAGTCACACTGTACTTGGACTATGACATTCTGTTCTGGGGACAAAGTGTAAACTAAAATAAAATCTTAAAGCTCACCTCCCACCAGCTGACTGAATGGATGCTGTCTTGGCCAAAGGAATATACTAAAACTAAATTGTCTGCCAGGAGAAGGGAGGTCAGACATGCCTCATCATGCTCCCCTCCCTTCTTGGGGACATCCTTTGTAACCCATTAACAGACCTAAGGCTATACAAGACAAACATGCAGGTCCTCAATTTACACAACAAATATATGTCCAGTGGCTTATCTCTGATAAATAGCTCCTAGCTCTTATGTTAGAACATTCCAAGCCTTTAGACAAAGCTTCATACCTTTAACCATTTACAAGTCAAAGATTTTAAACCCACCTATAAACTGTAAGCCTCTGCTTTGAGATGACTCACTTTTTCGGGCCAAACCAATGTATGCCACCCACATATTGATTTATGACTTTACTTGTAACCCCTGTCTCCCTGAAGTGTATAAAACCAAACTGTAACCCAGCCACAGAGAATCCACTTGCTCAAGGCTTCTTGGGTGTGGTTCCAAGTCATGATCCTCAAATTTGGCTCATAGTAAATCTCTTTAAAATTATTTTACAGGGTTTGGCTTTTTTTCTTTTAACAAAAGACAAATTACTTTTGCTTTTGAAGTAATTCCACATCATCTTAAAGGTCACTTTGTGGTCCATTCAAGTCTTTTTTCCCTTGTTTCTGAAGTATACTTCTTTGGAGAAGTAATGCTATGTGACTTCTGAGGTAAAGATATAAAATATGATATATTTTCTGCCCATATATTTGCTGGGCTCTGAGCTGAAGTGTGAGAAGATCAACTACCCGAGGCTGCAATGCCATGAGAAAGCTCAAGTTACACGATGAGGCTACGTGCAGAATCTAACAAACGAAAACACATTTAGAGGAAAGACCTGTAGAGATTACAGCATATGAATAATTGTCAGATAAACTGAAAATATTAACTTGGAGAACAGATGGCCTCCTATTACAACAAAAGAGATGAATGTATAACTCAGAATTATTAGTATCCAAAAAACAAAAGGAAACAGATCTAAGCTTAACCTCAGAAAAAATGTCTAATGTTTTGAACTGACTAAAAATGGAATGGGAATGCCTCAGGAATTGTGAGTTCACTATAACTAGAGGTGTTCACAAATAATTCTTGGACAATGGCTTGATGGTGTTATTATTGGTAGGGTGTGGGGGGAGACTAGAGGGTTAGACTGAATGATATCTGAAGTCCTTTTAGGGTTTAAAATTTCATAAATCATGGTTGAGGGGTGTGTGTGTGTGTGTGTGTTTCATGCACACACACACACAACAGATCTCAAAGCAGGTCTCTCTTTGGAAGAAATAATACCTGAGAAGTTTCCCTCCACCTTAGCCCCATTCCATCTCTTCCTGATGATAACCTAGTTGTCTCAGTTTTCTTCTCAGTGATACCTAAAGAAAGAAGAGTGAGTCAGTAGTCCTTACTCCAAGTATCAGAAAGTTTTGGAAATAATTGTTGCTCTTGCCTAGAGTCCTATTGTTTCCTAAGAACTTTTCTTATAAGTTCTCAGGGACAATGGATGAAATGGCACTCTATCCCTCTGCTGGAATTCTGTACAGAGGTGGTAACAATTCAAATTCTCTCTCTTTTTTGTCTTTTTTTCTTCTTTTTTAGAGTCCACCTAAAAGCAAAAAATTCGCTCTTTTTAAATCTTGCTTGTCCAAGCACTGCACACATATTTCCGTAGGTGATTGTCGCCCTCTAGTGGCTCTAACTGGGGGCATAGCACCTTGGGTGGGATCAGAACTCAGAACACATTTAGTTACTTCCAAGGTACCTTCTGGCACTGAGTCCTGAAGTTGCTTCCCGCTGATGCACATCACCATACATACAGCAAGTGACTGAGACAGGCTTAGAACTCCTAAACAGAACACTCTGTTCTTTAACCTACCCTGTTTCCACTGCAGACATTGCCCTTCTGCTGACACTTGAGGAGAACAGTAAATCCTCCAATATGTAGTATTTTTCTGTGTGCTTTAGATACTTATATGTTAATGTGTTGTGTGTTAATAGAGGAAAAATGTTACATTTCTGGTCTCCCATCTGCCAGAGCAGGCAAAAAGGTGTGCATTTGGACATCAATGAGTGATGTTGGTGGTTCATTCAACAATCAAGACTCTTTAAGAACCATCAAGACCCCAGGCATTATTATTTTGGAAACATCACTCCGTAGTGTATCAAACATATAAAAATACAAATGTACCTACAATCTTACTTAAATATAAGTATTAAATAAAAATATTCTAAGATTTTTGTAACTTTCTTTTTAAATTTAAAATTACTCATCCACAAGCAATTCATTAAATTATGCTTGACAGTGATTTCTCTGCAGCCATTATGTATACTTGAGAATTCTGGTGATGTGAGAAACAAATCTGAACTACAAATAGTTTTCAAAATAAATGAAAATTTTATGAACACTAAATTTAATATTAATGAAGTTAATATGGTAATGTTTTGCAGATATTTCATTAAACACTTTTTAATTGCAATTTTGTAGTTTGTAGTTAAGTAATATTTTTTCTTTCTCAAAAATTTAAAAATAGGGAAAATTTCTGCTTCTGGAAATTATGGACTAGGTGATAGGGAACAACTCTCTTGCTAAAGGCAATTTAAAATGTGAGAAGATATTTTACAAAATCTTCTTAAAATATCAAAAACCTAAACAACAAAGTGAGTTATTAACAGGGTAAGAAAAGGAGATGGGGCCAGGCATGGTGGCTCACACTTTTAATCCCAGGTACTTGGAAGGCTGAGGCAGGAGGATCACTTGAGCCCAGGAGTTAGAGTAGGTTACAGTGCACCCACCCCTGCACTCTAGCCTGAGTGACAGAGTGAGCCCTCTTCTCTAAAAAAATAAAATAAAAAGAAACAAAGAAAGGAAGGAAAGGAGGGAGGGAAGGAAGGAAGGAAGGAGGAAAGGAAGGAAGGAAGGAAGGAAGGAAGGAAGGAAGGAAGGAAAGAAAGAAAGAAAAAGAGGGTGGATCAAAACTCCAAAGAGATCAGTGGTAAATTAGATCTGCTTCTGCCCAGAGGGCATTTGCTGAGCAAGAAAATGCAGCTGCCTTTGGCATGGGGAATGACAATAACCCCCTGAAGACTCAACCCTGAGGAGGTGTGGGAGCATAAGCAGTCTCTACTTGAGAAGGGGAAGTATCAGGGCAAGGAGGTGGAAAGAACATTCAGAGAAAAGGTTGAAGATAAAGGAGAGTTTTTTCATCATAAAGTGGAGCCTCCAGTGAGTACAGTGAAGATTTGGAAAGGGAGAAGGATGGAGATTGAAACTTCAGGTAGAGTTTCTGAATGGGAGATGTCTTCTAGTTATTATCTTGTGCCTTCTATGTGACCTGACCCATATCTACCAGAGATTATTGGACTTTTATATGGGACCCGTCCTGTGATGGATCCTCAATTCTGTGGCCTTTGTCCTCTGTCTGTTTACTTATGCCCATGCCATACACTCCAATTCTATTGTTTATGTGAAGCTCACTGAAACTATGCTATCCTTGCTAGCTCAGCAATTGGTCCCAAAATCCAAGACAGGGAACCAAAATGTGTATTTTGGGTAGTGCTGTACTCATGTGGACACCATTATGGGCATGAGTTCTTGGCCCATCAAAGGGGATATGGGAAAGGAAAGTACCACCTCCCACCTCAACAAAGTACATAATGTTAGAGTCATATATCAGGGCATTAAAAGTGTGGAAAGTGGGGAGGGGAGGAGAGTAAGACCTGCTAAGAACTGTCCTCAGATTCCATTCTCTACAACCATGGCCATAAGGCCTCAAATCATACCTCCATAACCCAATTTGTTTTATTTTATTTTATCTTTTTTTTTAAATTTCAGCATATTACGGGGGTACAAATATTTAGGTTACATATATTGCCTTTACCCACCCGAGTCAGAGCTTCAGGCATGTCCAACCACCAGATGGTGCGCACCACACCCATTAGTTGTGAATATACCCATCCCCTCTTCCCCACTTCCACCTGCCCGACACCCAATGAATGTTAATACTACGTGTGCACATAAATGTTGATCAGTTGATACCAATTTCATGATGACTGCATGTGGTGCTTGTTTTTCCATTCTTGAGATACTTCACTTAGTAGAATGGGCTCTAGCTCTATCCAGGATAATACAAGAGGTGCTAGATCACCATCATTTTCTGTGGCTGAGTGGAATTCCATGGTGTATATATATATATATATAACACATTTTGTTAATCCACTCATGTATTGATGAACACTTGAGTTATTTCCAAATATTTGCAATTGTGAATTGTGCTGCTGTAAATATTCTAGTACAGATGTCTTTTTAATAGAATGTCTCTTTTTTCCTTTGGGTAGATGTCTAGTAATGAATTGCTGGATCAAATGGTAGTTCTACTTCTAGCTCTTTGAGGTATCTCCATATTACTTTCCACAGAGGTTCTACTAGTTTGCAATCCCACCAGGAATGTGTAAGTGTTCCTATCTCTCCACACCCATGCCAACATTTATTGTTTTGGGACTTTTTGGTAAAAGCTATTCTCACTGGAGTTAAGTGATATATCATTGCGCTTTTGATTTGCATTTCCCTGATGATGAGAGATGTTGAGCATTTTTTTTCATGTTTGTTGGCCATTAGTCTGTCTTGTTTTGAAAAGTTTCTGTTAATGTCCTTTTCCTACTTTTTAATGACATTGTTTGATTTTTTCTTGCTGATTTTCCTGAGTTCTATATAGATTCTAGTTATCAGCCCTTTATTGGATGTATAACATGTGAATATTTTCTCCCATTCTGTAGGTTGTCTGTTTGCTCTTGTGATAGTTTCCTTGACTGTGCAGAAGCTTTTTAATCTGATTATGTCCCACTTTTTATTTTTTTGTTGCTGTGATTACCTTTGGGGTCTTCTTCATAAATTCTTTCCCTAATAATTCTACTCTTCGTATGGAACCAGAGAAGACGCCATATAGCAAAAGCAATCTTAAGCAAAAAGAACAAATTGGTAGGAATGAATTTACCAGACTTCAAGCTATACTACAAGGCTGTAGTAAGTAAAACAGCACATTACTGGCACAACACAGAGCCATTGACCAATGGAACAGAACTGAGAACCCAGATATAAAATAATCCTCATATGCCCAACTAATCTTTAATCAAGTCTTAACATTTCCAGTCAAATTAGATGAGCAAATGGTTTGGCGGACTATTCTGTGATGGCTTAAAATGAAGCAGAAATGACCATTATAGAGTATCCATTCCAGGAATGGTTTAATGTAGTGAGAAGCAAGTTTAATATTATTTGTAATGTTAATTTCTAGGTTAGCAATATTGGTAACGCCCCCCCAATGTATCCCAAGTGCTATCAATAAGGACCAACAGATTTTGCTTACAAATCAATTTATTGGAGACATTTTCACTTAGATTTATACATCCATATTTAATAGAAAAATACATCAGAAATCATCTTTCCAATTTCTCAAAATTTCAGATAAGGCCCACCATATTCATTGCTGATCTGCCATTCAATTCTTTGGAGATGATTAATTTTGTCATATGGGTATGTAGGATAAATAGAAGAGTTTTTTCTTTCTTTCTCTATTTTTTTCTCATCATTTCAAGAGACTAAGGTCCAAATAGAGTACATGTTGACCATTGAGGAGAGGGAAATTGTACTATGGTAGTATAAGATAAACTATGTTTATTTTGCCAAATCAAAACCAGAGGAAAGATTGCTCTGTCATGTGGGCTAGAAGACACAATAACAGTAGCTCTGATGTTGGGAATGATGAGGGTGGCTAGATCATCCTGACTTACTGTTGCCTCATCATACATATAAAGATTTTTGGTTGTGTCAAGAAAAGGTTAAGAGTTGGACAAGTGGACAGGGCAGAAAAGGGTATGATGATGTGGGGAGAAGAAGGGACAGGAAGAGAAAAGGCATGAAAGTGGACATAAGTGTGATGATTGCAGTGGGTAGGCAACAGTGCTTATCGAAGGAAGCTAGTTTAGGATAGCAAAGGGTAAAATAGAATGAATAGTGTGGGGTCAGATTATGGTGGATACTCCTTAGAAACATAATTTAGGTTTGGTTTTATAGCTGATGGAGAACTATCTTAAATATTTTCACCTCCATAGTCTTTAGTGATACATGAAAGTGATATTTTAGGATGAAACATAGCTAAGATTGTTAAAAGTACTTTCCTTGTTCCAGGCAGCTTGTTAACAATGATGGTTCAGAGGGTGGCCTTTGGAATTGGTTGGACCTGAGTTTAAGGCCTGACTTTGGAATTTATTAGCTATATGACTTTGAGAAAATTACTTATTTTCCTGAGTTTCAATTTCTTCAACTGTAAAACTGATGTAATAGTACCCACCTCTCAAGGCTGTTGTATGGATTACATGTAAAGGATTAATTTGGAATTAGTGTTTAAGATAGATTGGAGAAGAGAAAAGATGTAGCAGGGAACAGTTTGGGAGCTACTGCAATTATTGAGCCTAGGCAAAGGTGGTAAATCACTAGAATGGGGAGGGTGGACAAACTGCAAAGGAAAAGTAAAGAAGTAGGACAGGTGACTGACTTCTCGCCACTCTCATTGATCTTACAAGTTTCTTCTTTCTGTCCATTTGCATAATCTGGGAACTTGAAACTACACTTTGAAGTATGTGTGTGGTCATTCTCTTTGCATTATCAATTATTTGCTCAGTTCCCTAGAGCTACAAATAATCATCTGCTATCTCTGTTCACCATTTCAACATATCCTGCAATTTAAGATGCAAATTCCCATTCCTCAGTCAGTGAAAAAGCAAAGCAAAACAAAAATAATTCATTTTCTTACATAGTATTTTCAATATTTTGTTTGCAATTTATTCGTTCATTCTTAAGCTTGTCAAACAGGCCTCCTGTAAATTCCCACAGACGCAGGGGTCCTTATTTTAACAAAAAGCAAAACTCAAAAAGAAAATCAACCTTGCTGTTTCTGGGCTTCGGGAAACCTGAAGCATTTTTTCAACTCTCTGTGGCCTCGATTAGTATGCCCAGTTCCTCCAGTCAGCTAACATAAAATTCACTACGTAATAGTAGCCTTAAAATGTGCAAGGTTTTGAGAACATGGGTTTTCAAAAAAGAACTTGCTCTTTCAGGAAGATCTGCCTTCCTATTTGCATACATTTCTGAGCAGGGAGTTATGTACAGGACTTTTAGTCTCCATGGGAAAAGGTCCTTTATTCTAATCTAATTCGGTTCAGTGCTCCCTTTTTCTTTTTTCTTCTCCTCTTCCCCGTCTTCTCTGGGAGGGAATAGTCAAAAAAATGTTCCCACAGATCTCGCGGTGCTATTCGAGATTCCCTATTTAAAAAAAAAAAAAAAGTTCAGAATGATGCAAACAAGGAGCCTGTGCCTTCCGGAGTTTGGGGCTGGGACTTCAGCGCTTGGATCCCAGCGAAAGCAGCTAAGGGCGGAGGCGGGGCTCTGGCCAGTTCCCCTTCCACCTTCCCCCACTCTCCTTCACAAACCTCTGTTTGGCCCCTAGCTCAGTTGCAGCGGTTGCTGGAGCTGTTTCTCAACCCTTTTCAGGACCCAACCAACCGCAGCTGCTGTTCCCAGGATGGTGATCCGTGTATATATTGCGTCTTCCTCTGGCTCTACAGCGGTAAGGAGTGTGGGGAGCCCACCTTTGTTGTTTTCCTACACACCAGTCCTCTGCTGCCTCAGAGCCATTAAATTGCAGAAGTTTGTCTGGCAGCTTCTCCTTCGGAAGACACAAACTCCTCCCTCCCTTCTTCTCTTTCTTCCCTTTGTTGCATCAGTTTCTCATTTTTTTCAATGGAGTTTAACTTTGTTTGCCTCATAAGGTTCGGGTCACATTTCTCTTTCGAGGGAAAAAGAAAGCTACGGCGTTTCAGTAGATGGGAGGTGGTAGTATAGGGTATTTAGGGTTAGGTGAAGAAGTTGAGTAAAATCATACACTGGTGAGCTTCAAGAGCGAGACATTTGACAAATATACTCTAAGTACTGAGGTGAGGAGAACGAGTGCACTTCTGTAAATGATGGAGGTACACATGTGGTAACTGATGGGGATTTAATGGAGGCCTACTGGGGCATTGTGATTATTTGGAGAGAGTGAGATCCTTGTAATAGAGTTATTTTGAGAATGTGTGGGAGAAGGTGTTTAACTTCAGCTTAAATGGCCTGTTAGAACCAGACAAAATGGGAGGGGAAGTTGGGAGCAATGATACAAAGTTTTTTGTTTTTTTTTTTAACTTAACGTGACAAGGGATCTAGTTTTTATCCCCATCTTGTCTCTCATTTTGACTTTTTCTATTCTTTAAAAAGATTTTACTTTTAGCACTCCCTAATTGCCTCAAATATGTTGAGAACTGGAAAGGGAACTAACAAGTGGCTTCTTAGTGGCAGGTTGAGTTGCTGCTGCTTCAAATGATAGGCCACTGTCCCCTCTGGATTCGCTTGCTTTTAATTTAGAATAATAATTTTTCAGCAGCTATATGGAGAATAAGATAAACTTGGGTGAAATATGAGTGTATATCCATGATAAATGAAAGTACCTCTGTTTTTCACAACTTAAGGAAAAAGCCGACATTGGCAAGAGCAGACCTGTAGGTTCAGGATGTAGGCTATAGGAACCAGAGCTCCCTCTTCTTGAACTTTAGAACAGCAGCTACTCCAGGTTGTTGTTCGGTGTTTTTGTTTATTGGCCTTCTTATTTACACTCAAGAGGATTTGGAATAAAACTGAAGATTATGTTAAATAACAAGAACCTTGACCATTGAACTTTGTCTTCTCTGGCCACCATGTGTGCATGTGTTTAGACAGTTTTGAAATATCAGAAAACTTAATCTTACAGTTTTGAGCAAGTTTAGGTTGAAAAAAAGAAAACCTTTTGTATTTCCTTTAGACCTCACTTTATGAGCCTCTTGCCTCATTATTTTCCATACATTTTTATTCTGATATGTCAAAGTAAAATTTGAGTTGCTCAGAGTCTCAGTCTAATACAATAATTGTAAAGTTTCAGAATGGATCAGACAGTTAGTTTCGCTTTGGGAGCCAGGCAGTTTCAATGCTGTTATTTATTCTTTGCTTTCTCCCTCTTCTACCCCTCCCTCAAAATCAGATTCAAGAGGAAACTGCTTTCAGAATTTCTATTCGAGTAAGAACTACTGCACCTCTTTCTTTGTTGAGACTTAAATTTCTAAGAGTCTTAGAAATGTATTCTGTCTTCTATTATTTCCTTATTGGACTCCATTGTTGAACATTATGCAACTGGCAGGTGTTTATGGTATTTGGGTTTTGTTTCAATCTTTTTCTCATGGGTTATTAAAGATTTGTCTATTGTTGCAATAAATATGGTTCGTATGAACCTGTTATCAAAATTCTACTGAATATTGCCAAAATAAGTCTTTGCTTTATTATAATCTTATAGTACTTTTAAATAATACCCAAACAGTACAAAGTGTATATACACTTAAGGAAGAGCTCTTTTATAACATAAATGGGGTAGTGATATACTTTGGAAAGAGACTCCAGTTTGCATTACTGAACTTTTCCTTTAAGACTGCTGCCATGTTGGTTTTAATACATGACTTACAAATTTTGGGGCAAACATCCTGATGGAACTGAACAATTGCACAAAGTGACATACTTGTATAAGTGACTAAGTGTACTTATCTGAAGAGCATTTAAAAGCTTCATGGCTTTGGATTGGTAATTTCTGCCTTCTGACTCTTCCTGCTGGGTGTCATGAAATAACCAATAATATAGATGTTATACTGGGCTCGGGGATGATCAGGATCTGTAATAATTGACGTGACAATATTAACTTATTTATTTTTTATATCCCAAGACTCCCTGTATCTCATAGGTTAATAAAAAAAAATAAGTTTTCAAACTTGCACTTAGCTCTGCCCTAATACAGATGAGTAGTACTTGCTTCTCAAAAGTTTAGAAATGAAAGCAAATATATTCGTCTTTGCTATATATTTCTTTTTTATTTTTATTTTTTATTACTTCATAATAATTATACATATTTATGGAGATCAAACGAAGGTATTTAGGATATCCATCACCTCAAGCATTTTTAATTTCTTTGAAATTGAAAGCATTAATTGAAAGCATTCCAAATTTTCTATTTTGAAATATACACTAAACTATTGTTAACTATAGTTACCCTACTGTGCAACCAAACAATAGAACTTATTCCTTCTATCTAACTATAATTTTGTACCCATTAACCAACCTCTCTTCATCCCTCTCTCCCCCCCTACACTTTATAGTTTCTGGTAAACATATTCTACCTTCATAAGATCAACTTTTTTTGCTCCGACATGAGAACATGTGATATTTGCCTTTCTGTGCCTAGTTTATTTCACTTAATGCCCTCCTCCATCCATGTTGCTGGAAATGACAGAATGTTATTCTTTTTTATGGATGAATAATATTTCATTGTGTATTCATAGCATATTTTCTCTGTCTATTCATTCATTGATGGACTCTTAGGTTCATACCATATCATGACTATTGTGAATAGTTAACACGAGAGTGCTGATATCTTTTTGATTTGTTATTTTTTGTCTTTTTGGTAATAGCCATTTTAACTAGGGTAGAATGATATCTCATTGTGGTTTTGATTTGCATTTCCCTGATGATTAGTGATGTTGAGCATTTTTTCATATCTGTTGGTCATTTGTATGTTTTCTTTTGTGAAATGTCTATTCAGATCATTTGCCCACTTTTTAAAACAGATTATTTTTACTATTGAGTAGTTTAAATTCCTTGTATAGTCTAATTATTAATTCCTTGTCAGATGGAGAGTTTGCAGTTATTTTCTCCCATTCTATAGGTTGTCTCTTCCACTCTTTTGATTGTTTCCTTTGCTGTGGAGAAGCTTTTTAGCTTGATGTATTACTATTTGTCTATTTTTGTTTTGGTCACCTGTGCTTTTGAGGTCTTACCCAAAAAATCTTTGCCAATGCAATGGATTTCCTGATGGTGGGCATAATAATGATAGCCAGTAGGTACACTTAAGTGTGTCGGGTACTATCTTATTTTTTCTTGACAATATGAATTCTGTACTACGATTATCTCTATTTTTCAGAGAAGGAAATACAGTATACAGGTTCAGAGAAGTTAAACAACTTTCTCAAGGTCACATAGCTAGTAAACCACAGAGCTTGAATCCAGCTCAAACTTTTTTAAATCCAAGGAATATGTGCTTAACCATCAAGAAATCCGTTCTCCCAGTGATTCATGACATCTAGTAGGTATGAGGAAATAAATGTGAACATAAGAGGTAGGGGAAGGAGTAAGTCCTATAAGTGGAAGAAGAGTTGCCTGGGCGTGTACACAGAGAATACAAAAATGGGGAGCTGGTGTGGAGGAGGGATAGTATGTCTAAAGGTGAATGTCAGCAATAAATGGGAAATAGTCAGGAATAAATGACTATTCACCCAAGATTAGAGAGAGAGAGAAGACATGCACATTTGGAAAGCCTAAACTGGTCTTGTATAGGTCAAGGTGTAAAAATTCAGGCCTTAATCTTGGTTCTGTTGATGGGAACTGTGTAGCAGCAATGTAGCTTCCAAGTTGTCTGTCTATAGGAAGTGAATTCTGCCTGTTCAGAATTGTTCATGTATGTCTTGACCAGCTGTGGCACAGTAACATGTCATGTTTTGTTTCTCAAGATTATAACACATTGTAAGTTTACATTTAATGGAAAAGGATTCATCTCTAGCACAAAGACTAGTAATTCTTTTGAGGAAGGGTTTTGTTCAATAAACCTTAAGGTCAACACACCCTCGGGTAGCCCTGGGGAATAAAATAAATTAAATCCTCAGACATAATCAGGTTGAATGTTCTAATTGTCTGTGGCTAATCTTTAAAATCTTTTCTAAAATATGTATTGTGCAGTCAACCATTAGTTAACATTAGTCAACCATGTATCGCTTACAAAAATACTTTTTACTGTAACTGAATTATCAACAATAATATTTGTATTCCATTCCTTACTGATAAACAGATTAAGAGAGAATATGTTGGTGACTATCTGACCATCTGTTCACTTTGAATTTTACTTTGTAGCCCACTGGGAAGCCTTTTAAGCCCAGCACTTAATTACTTCCTCCAATCCAGACCAAGATTAAACAAAAACACATTTAGAGAGTAGGGGCAGCTCATTTATGATGACTGTTTTTTATTAAAATTAGACACAAAGCTGACTTTTTATACTTGGCCAGCCAAAAATAATTTTAAGCAAGGAGATTATTTTCTACCCCAGGCCTCACATTTCGGCTTTATTAGTTTGTTTGAAATATTGCAGATTGCCAGAACATCAGGCAAAATTCAAGTACAAGTATAAAAACATTATTACAAATTCAAAGACTGTGTATTTAAAGTATTCGGTGCTGTTAGATATTTTTTGTTGCACTACTGGCTCATTAGCATGAATGATCAATATTTGACTCGAGTAATAGCAAAAGCTTACACTTCTTTATGCATTATATATGTCAGGCACTGTGCCCAGTACTTTACATACATTATCTAATTTTATTTATCCTTATAATAACATTTTAAAGTAAGTTCTACTATTAGATCTATTTTATGTAATTGGAAGGGTTATATCTAAGATCCAGAAACATTAGTACATTGCCCAAGACCAAAGAACTAAAAATGGCAGAGCTGGGATTAGAACTCAGGTTGTTCTGACATTAGAATCCACTCCTAAACACTGTGTTACTTACATATTCTCTTTTATATAGGTGTTGAATAGAAATTATGTCAATACTACATTAAAATCTCATCACATGGTTTGGAAATACAGTTGCCATTTAAGTAAGTATGATGCCTAACTAGGCAAATGTGTCCTCATCCATAACCTGCACTTAAGAGTGAGGTGGGAATGAGGTGTGTGTGGGGGGAGTAGGGAGGTTAGTAGCATCATTTTCTTTTGAGAAATGACACCCTGTCACAGAGTTGGGGTGGAGTGAATAATTTATGCTTGGGGTATTTCCAAAAATTAGTGAAGACAAATAGAACTTCATCTTTTAAACACCAGAGAATATTCATCTTTGGTAACAGTTACTACATGAGAAAATTTTGTCTATTTCTCCATTACCTCTTAGGCAGTCATTTCACTGTAAATGCAGCATATTTTTCTATGTTCAAATTATAACAGCAGGTATATATTTAATAGTAGTTGTGATATTGGAAACTGTTCTCTCCACTATGATATTTAAATATTGATTTAGAAGGAAGACAAACATAGACAATTGCTTAATTTGTTAAAAATATGATAAATCATCTCACTTTAATTTCTCATGCAAAATTTGTCAGCTTTAGTTTATAGTAATATTAAGAGCTATCATTCATTGAGTACTTACAATGTGCCAGGTGTAGTGGTAAGAACTTTACATGTACTATATCACTTAATTGTTGGGACAGGCCAGTGAAGCCAGTACTCTTATTATCCCCATTTTTAGGAAAAAGAGACAGGCTCAAAGAGCTAGCAAGGTTACAGAGTTAGCAAAGCACCCCCCAGGTTTGTCTGATTGAGGAAAACATTGTCTTAACCTCTATGCTGTTCTGCCTACTAATTGATATTTACTAGTTACCCACTCAAAATGTGGCTATGAAACTAATTTACAAGTCATTGCAATACTGCTTTTCTGAAGAACTTAGAAAATGATGAAAAATACTTCTTAACTAATTGGTTTATAGCAATAGCAAGGATAATCCTGGTGGTCTGTTACATCAAGTAGATAACTTAGAATTAATTCTTCAGAGTAGAAAATCAAAGTTATAATAACACAGCGTATTAGTTAGAATGCTGAATGTGTACCTTTCTCCCAATATAAGAAATTTATCCTGTAATTTTCTTGTGATCTAATGAAAAGTAGATAGGACAAATTGTTCTGGGGAGGGATTTTAAGCTATTAACTAGAGCACTTAGCTTTAAG
The DNA here is from genome assembly GCA_008086735.1 of Cheirogaleus medius. Lineage (NCBI taxonomy): Eukaryota > Metazoa > Chordata > Mammalia > Primates > Cheirogaleidae > Cheirogaleus > Cheirogaleus medius. The sequence goes on from VBSM01000568.1 coordinate 4,744,800, forward strand.
GGTTAGATATTTGTTATTGGCTGTTGCCTGTGTGATTTGAGTAGGTCACAAAAACCGTTCCTTGCCTCTCATCATTTTCATAAGCTGAATATGAATAATGAAGGGTATCATGGAAGAAAGCTCCTATAAGTGTTAATATTGGAAATTGATTACTGAAAATCATAGAAATTGGTCTCACACTTTCAGAAATGTAAATATAAATGGTCTTATGCATCAGCTAAATATTTTGAGTATCTCAAAATAGGCCTTAGTTGGGATGAAACATTTTCACTGGATTTCTACCTAAAATTTAAGAATAAAGATGTTAAATTTAAACTTTCTAAGCAATGTTGAGGAAACAACCAGAGTTGTTGGTGGTGATTAGAGAGTTTGACAGGTGACAAAACAAACACCTGGTGAGTTTTAAAGTGATTAAATAGGAAATGTAACAACATCCAGAGTAAGGCAAACTCTCTACCAGATTTTGAATTCATGTGATTTTTTTTCCTTTTTTGGAAAAAGTGTGTTGAAAGGTAAGTACAGAAATATTATGAAGAAAATATGATTAAACATTTATAACTGTCTCGTAGGATTAGGATTTATGATTTGATTTTGAACCTAAAATTGAAGAATGAGTTTTGTTTTGTATGTGTTTGTATCCCCTTAGGAATTGTGTGGTTACGATTAGGCTTTCCATGGGGAGCTGAAGAGAGGAGTATATATCTTACTTGGGATTTAGTCTGACTCTACCAAAAGTTAAGCTCAGGAACTAAACTACGCATCCTAGGGGATCCACCAAAATGTCAGGCCATACAGCATGTGTGTATGTTAAAAATTCAGTAACTCTAGGTTTCTTGAAAACCCAAAGCATCTAACACAATCTGATCTAAATAATTTATGTCTAGATGTCCAAGTGGATTTAATGTAAATTGATATCTAATTACTCTCTGAAAATCACTCATTTACAGAGATGGATTTGATTTTTTGCTTTCATAATGTGATTACATAGGGTAGTCTTAGAATTGTACTTTTAGGTTAATGTATAAAACTAGGGAAACAGTATGTAAACATCATATTGCTTAGAATATATACAAAACACCTAAAACAGAACCATTAGCACAAAAAATGAGATTCCATCTTGTACAAGAGCTCATGCTAAAAGAAGAAATTTGGCACAAGAAAAAAGCAAAATCTGAATCCTTGGATTATCAGAACATGGGTTGCTTCAAAAACAGTTAAAAGGAAAACTAGTTAGAATTTTTCCCAATTAATGCGGTAATTATGACTGAATTCTATACACACATTTATAAAAAGGACCAGCATTTGATGCCATAAAATTTCTTCAAAATATTTAGTGTTGGAATAGTGAGAATTTATTTTTTAGTAACAATATATAGCAATTTTTACTTCATATGATTAATGGTGGGTCATTAGTCTATGTAAAAGCATATGATAAAAAAGACAGATGGCATGTTGTTGTATAATATATAATAGCATTAATTTTTTTTCTAAATATTTTCTTAATTTGTAGAGATTGCCTCTTCCACAGTAACTGTTTCAAGTCATATAAGGCTGATTTCTGTACCTAACAGAAGAGATTTTGAGGCCAGGCCACTATTTTTATAGTTCATTTCCTAGCATTCCTCCTCACTTATTGATGGGCTTGTCAAAAGTTAAAGATACTTTGTAGAGTTCTGCTGTAGAATAGTACTATTTCAAAATTCAACAGTGATGAGCAGCAATTTACCTCTTCTACTTCTTATTACCCAAAATATAATTATAACATGATATATTTCTAAATAAATATTTGTTGAAGTATGAATGGATGCATTGTTTAAAGTGCAAAACAGGCCATACAAGTGGAGATTACCAGTGGCTAGTTGGAAATGTGTGACTAGAGTTTGGGAAAGATGGTAGGAAGAAAGTAGATATGAGAGTCATACAGGTAGAGGTGCATGAAACTATGAACTCACCAGGAGGGAGGTAATATAGAATGTGATGACAAGACGGCTACAGAATGAGATGAGAAAAGGGCTGAGGACAAGGACAGGACCTTGGTGAATTTTCTCATTTAGGAGGATATGAAAGGAGTAGGAGCAGAAGGAAACAGGAGGATTCAATTAAGAACAATCAGAGTAGCGTCCTGTGATGGAAACCAGGGTAGGGAAGAATTTTCAGGGAAAGTGAGCATTGTTTGCTAGTCCCATATAGGAATTGTGAAAACAAGGTCATTGAATTCAAAATAAGGAAATTGCTTTTTTTTATTTCAAAATATTAAGGGGGTACAAATGTTGAAGATTACATGGAACATTTTTGTAAGGCTGGCTGTAGATTTACCTGTCACTAAAACAGTTTGCATAGTACCTATTAGGTTGACATTTTTCCCCTCTACTACTCTATCCTCCACTATGGTTGAGTTTCACTGAGTTTTACTTCCCTCTCTGCTCATGTGTGCTCATTCGTTAGTTCCAATTTAATAGTGAGTACATGTTGGGTTTCTTTTTCCATTCTTGAGAAACTTCACATAGGAGAATGGTTTCCAGTTCCATCCAGATTATTGCAAAAGGTATTAATTCATCAATTTTTATGGGTAAGTAGTACTCCATGGTATACATATACCACATTTTACTAATCCATTTATGAATTGATGGGCACTTGGGTTGATTCCACATCTTTGCAATTGTGAATTGTGCTGTAATAAACACTTGAATACAGGTGTCCGTTTGATGAAAAGTTGTTCTTTTGGACAAATACCCAATAATGGGATTTCTTGATCAAGTGGTAGGTCTACTTTAGTTCTTTGAGGAATCTCCATACTGTTTTCTCCAGAAGTTGTACTGATTTGCAGGCCCACCAAGGAGTAAAAGCATTCTTTTATCTTTGCATCTATGCCAGCATCTGTTGTTTTTGGACTTCTTAATAAAAGCCATTGTAACTGGGGTAAGGTGATATCTCATTTTGGTTTTAATTTGCATTTAACTGATGATTAGAGATGTTGAGCATTTTTTTCATATGTTTATTGGCCATTTGTCTTTCTTCTGGGAAACTTCTGTTCATGTCTTTTGCCCACTTTTTAATAGGGCTGTTTGGTTTTTTTCTTAATGATTTGCTTGAGTTGTTTGTAAATTCTGGTTCTTAGCTTTTTATTAAATGTATAGCTTGCCAATATCTTCTCCCATTCTGTAGGTTGTCTATTTGCTCTGTCATTTGTTTCCTTAGATGTGCAGAGGTTTTTTGTTTAATCAAATCCAATTTATCAATTTTTGTTGTTGCCATGATTGCCATTGGAGTCTTAGTCATAATTTCTTTTCCTAGGCTGATGATAAGAAGAGTTTTTCCTGCATTTTATCTAGAATTGTTATGGTTTCATGCATTAGACCTAAGTCTTTTATCCATCTTGAATTAATTTTTGTCAATGGTGAGAGGTTTGGGTCATGCTTCATTCTTCTGAATGTGGCTATCCAGTTTTCCCAGCATCATTTATTGATTAGGGATTCTTTCCCCCAGTGTATATTATTGTCTGCTTTGTCAAAGATCAGTTGGTTATAGGTAGATGGTTTTATATCTTGGTTTTCTGTTTGGTTCCATTGGTCTATGTCTCTATATTTGTACCAATACTACACTGTTTGGATTACTATAGACTTGTAATATAGTTTGAAGTCTGGTAATATGATGCCTCCAGATGTGTTCTTTTTGCTTAAGATTGTTCTGGCTATTTGGACTCATTTCTGCAGATAGAATTATTTTTTCTAGATCTGTGAAGTATGACTTTGGTAATTTGATGGGAATGGCATTGAATTTGTAAATCACTTTGGGTCCTATGGATATTTTAAAGATATTGATTCTACCTATGAGCAGGTGTGTTTTTCTATTTGTTTATATCCTCTGCAATTTCTTTCGTCAGAGTTTCATAGTATTCCTTGTAGAGATTTTTCACCTCCTTGGTTAAGTGTATTTTTTTATATTTTATTTTTTGTAGCTATTGTGAATAGTATTGAGTCTTTGATTTGAGACTCAATTTGACTGTTTTATTATACAGAAATGCTACTGGTTTCTGTAAATTGATTTTTGTATACTGAGACTTTGCTGAACTTATTTATCAATTCCATGAGATGGTTGGTGCAATCCTTGGGGTTTTCTAGATACAAGATCATGTCATCATCAAAGAGCAATAGTTTGATCTCCTCTTTTCCTATTTGGATACCCTCAATATTATTCTCTTACCTGATTACTCTGGCTAGGACTTGCAGCACTATATTGAATTAAAGTGGTAACAATGGGCCATCCTTCTCTTGTTCCAGTTCTTAAGGGGAATGCTTTCAGCCTTTCCACATTCAGTACGTGTTGGCTGTAGCTTTTTCATACATGGCTTTTATAATTTTAAGATATAATCCTTGCATGCCTAGTTTGTTGATGGTTTTTATCATGAAAGAATGCTGGATTTTGGTGAATGCTTTTTCTGCATCTATTGAGATTATCATATGGTCTTGTTTAGCTTTTGTTTATGTGGTGATTCATATTTATTGATTTATGTATGTTGAACCCATCCTTGCATACCTGGTATGAAGCCCACTTGGTCCTGATGGATTATTTTTTTATGTGCCATTGAATTTGGTTTGATAGTGTTTTATTGAGGATTTTTGCTCCTACATTCATAAGCGATATTTTATTGCTCTGTAGTTTTCTATTTTGTTGTGTTCCTTCATGGCTTTGGTATGAAGGTGATACTGGCTTCATAGAATGCCTTGGGGAGGTTTCCCTCCTTGTCAATATTACGGAAACATTTCTGTATTATGGGTACCAGTTCTTTGTAGGTCTGATAGAATTTGACTGTGCGTTCATCTGCTCTAGAGCTTTTTTATTGTTGGTAGGATTTTTATTACTGTTTCAATCTCACTGTTTGTTATTGGTCTGGTTCAGGAGATCTATTTCTTCCTGGTTGAGTCTTGGGAGGTTGCGTGTTTCTAGGAACTTGTCTATTTCCTACACATTCTCTAGTTTATGCACATAGAGATGTACATATTATTTATGGATGATGTTTTGTATTTCTGTTGTATCAGTTGTAATGTCACCTTTTTTATTTGTGATTGAGATTATCTGGGCTCTTTCTCTTCTCTTCCAGGTTAATCTAGCAAGAGCTCTATCAATTTTATCTTTTCAAAGAACTACCTGTTTGTTTTGTTAATCCTTTACATTGTCTTTTGTTTTCCAAGTCATTTAGTTCTGGCCTTAGTTGTTTCATCTTTTCTGCTAGCTTTTGGTTTGGTTTGTTCTTCCTTTTCCTGTTTCTTTTAGTGTGACAGCAGGTTGTTAGTTTGTTATATTTATGTCTTTTCGATGTAGGCATTTAAGGCTGTGAGTTTTTCACTGAGGAATGCTTTTGTTGTGTTCCACAGATTTTGACAGGTTGTGTCCCGTTTGTCATTCAGTTCATAGAATTTTTTAATTTCCATTTCAGTTTTATTCTTGACCCGATAATTGTTCAGCAGTAGATTGTTTAATTTTCATGACTTTGTGTATGTTTCAGTGTTTATCTTGTAATTGATTCATATTTTTATTCCACTGTGGTCTGAAAAGGTACATGATATAATTTCAATTGTTTTTTTTTTCAATTTGTTGAGACCTATTTTGTGGCCTAAAATATGATCAGTCTTGGAGAATGTCCCATGTGCTGCTGAGAAGAATGTTTATTCTGTTATTTTGGGAGGTATAATGTTCTGTAAATGTCTGCTAGTTCCATTTGATTTAGAGTTTGGTTTATGTTCATTGTTTGTTTATTTATTCTCTACTTTGATGATTTGTCGAGCTCTGACAATGGGGTATTTAGGTATCTGGTAATTACAGTGGTGGTATTTATTTCTTTGCTTAGCTATAATAAAATTAGCTTTGTGTATCTGGGAGCTCCTGTGTTGGGCACATATATAGTTAGGATTGTTATGTCTTCTTATTGAATTGCTGCTCTCTTTACTATTATATAATGACCCTCTTTGTCTTTCTTTACCTTTGTTGGCTTAAAGTCAATTTTATCTCATATGAGAATGGCTACAGCTGCTCTCTTTTGAATTCCATTTGTGTGGAATATTTTTTTCATCCTTTCGTGATGAGTCTGTGTGTGTCCTTGTGGTTTAGAAGTGTTTTCTGGAGACAGCAGATACTTGGTTTGTATTTTTTCATCCATTTAGCCAGCCTATGTCTTTTGAGAGGAGCATTCAGTCCATTGACGTTAATTGATAGCATTGAGCTGTTGGATGTTGGTCTGTTCATCCTGTTAGATTGTTCCAGCAAGTTTTAACAGCAAGTGTTACAGCCAGTGTTATAGCGATTGACCGGGGAAAGAACTGAGCGGCACATGGAGAGTCGGAGAACAGCCTTTATTCCACCAGCAGGCTAAGCATACCACCAACTTCTGAGCCCCCCTTCCTTGGTCTCCTCCAGTTTTTATACCCTTGGTAGGATTCAAAAAGCATCCAATCAGCAACAAGCTTTAACATCCAATCAGCAACAAGTGTTAACATCCAATCAGCAGTGGGATTCAAAAAGTATCCAATTAAGATCGCAGGAGCAGCGCTGCCATGGAGGGGCCTGGAGTGCGGCAGCGGGACCTGGAGCTGGAGCAGCAGGGAGGCGGCGAGCTGCCATGTCCGTTTTTCACTGTCAGGGTAGTCCCTTATTGTTTTGTTTTACCTCTTTTTCTAATGTTTAAAAAGAGTTGAGAATTTGAGTTTTTTTAAGTGTGTTGACACCGGTGGGAATCTATTGTGCTGATTCATGTATAGTGCTTTTTGATTATTTCATAAAGAACAGATCTGTTCATGGCAAATACCCTCGATGTTTGCTTCTCTGGCAAAGACTTGATTTCTCTATCTATTGTGAAACTAAGTTTTGCAGGATACAAAATTCTAGGCTGGCTGTTGCTCTGTTTTATTCAAATGAATATGGGGCCCCAATCCCTTCTGGCTTGTAAGGTTTCCACTGAGAAGTCTGCAGTTATCCTGATGGGCTTTCCTTTGTAGGTAATTTCATGCTTTTGTTTTGTTGCTTGCAAAATTTTCACCTTCATTTTGACTTTGGCTAAGTTTGTTACTGTGTGTATTGGAGATGACCTGTTTGCTATGAATCTTTCCAGTGTTTAATGTCCATCCTGTATCTGTATGACTGAATTCCTGGCAATACCAGGGATGTTTTCCTCAAGAACCAGACACTCTATAAAAAAGACACCTGCACTCGAATGTTTATAGCAACACAATTCACAGTTGCAAAGATGTGGAAACAACCCAAGTGCCCATCAATACATGAGTGGATTAATAAAATGTGGTATATGTATACCATGGAGTACTATTCAGCTATAAGAAACAATGGTGATATAGCACCTCTTGTATTTTCCTGGATAGAGCTGGAACCCATTCTACTAAGTGAAGTATCCCAAGAATGGAAAAATAAGCACCACATGTAGTCACCAGCAAATTGGTTTCACTGATCAACACCTAAGTGCACATATAGGAATAACATTTATCAGGTATCGTGCAGGTGGGAGGGGGGAGGAGGGGATGGGTATATACATACATAATGAGTGTGATGCGCACCCTCTGGGGAATGGACACACTTGAAGCTCTGACCCGAGGGGGGAGGGGGGTAAGGGCAATATAAGTAACCTTAACATTCGTACCCCCATAATATGCTGAAATAAAAAAAAATAAATACATAAAAAAAAGAATTTCCTCAAATAGGTTTTCCATGCTTTTAGTTATTTCTCCTTGCCCTCAGGGATATCTATAATACAAATGATAGTTGGCTTCACATAGCCCTATATCTCTGTCAATGATGGTTCAGACTTAATTATACTCTTCTCCGCCTCAGGTTATCCTAAGAGCCTTGTCTTCTAGTTGTGAGATTCCTTCTTCTCCTTGGTTTAGCCTGTTTTTAAAGTTTTTTGCTGTGTTTTGAAATTCCCTAAATGACTCCCTCATTTCTTTAAGTTCTGTTATATCCTTTCTTATATTGTCTAGCTCTCCAGTGGTATTTTCATGATTTCATTGATTTGTTGAATTTTTTTTTTTTGCTTCCTTTTGTTGGTTTTCAGTTTTCTCTTCAGTTTCATTCATTTTATTTGATATCCATATTCTGAATTCTGTTTCTGTCATTTCAGCAATATCCCTGTGGGTTGAGTTCACTACTGTAGCTCCATTGTGTTCCCCTGGAGGTGATGAACTATTTTGTTTTTTTCATGTTGCCAGGGTTCTTTTGCTGGTTTCTTCTCATCGTGCTCCTTTTCTCTCAGCTCTGGGTTAATAGGATTTCAGGGCACCTGTTCTCCTTTGCTGGGGACTCTCTCAAACCATGTCCAGGAGTGGTGGCTGTTCAGGCCTGGGGTCCTGAGTGATGTGTTGGATATAAGGGAGGTTCTTCCAGCCCAGCCATAGTGGTGGGGATGCAGTAGTGGGGTCTTGGGGACCAGGCACAATTCTGGAGTCTTAGGGTTGGGGTCACAGGTCTGGTGGAGGCCTAGGAGCTACAGAGGCATAGCCTTGCACTACTGCACAGCGAGATCTTCAGAGCTGGCCCTGGGGATTTTGGGAGCAGAGACACCTATAATGGGTGCTATTTCACCAGTGTGGGGACTGCTGATGCACAGATGCTTAGGCAGGGGTTTGTCTCAGCAACCCAGGGTCTGTGTAGGCCAGCTGGAGCTGCTGTTTGTCCATGGTTCTCCACTCACACCCAGGACCCACTAAGGCAGTAGCCCCAGGCTTCCAAAATGGTACTTTTGGCGTCCAAAGCTCTTCCTCTTTAAGGCTCCCATGCCCGGGAGGAGGCGTACATGGCCCCAATCACAGGACAGGACACAGGGGAGCATCTTTTCCCTCCCTGTCCTGGTGGGGGGTGATGCAAATGCTACTGCTGGGAGACTGGCTCCATGCACAAGAGCAATCAGGATGTCATTGGTTGCAGAAACCTGGGATTGGCAGACACCAAATCTCTGCTGCACCTGCTCTCTGGTGGAATGTCTCTACACAGACTTTGAGCAGCTCTCCATCAGCCCAGAGGTCAGAGGAAGACCCCCTCACAGATCAAGCTGTCTGTACCTTTGTTTCTCTCCTAAAAAGTGGTGCCCCCTGGGTTGCCTCTATCCTGCTGTCTTCACCTCTTCCATGCAGCGTTAATTGTATGGGACCCCAGCTTAATCACCAAGATGATGCGTGATACCTGTGAATAAGAATCAGACCCGTCGTGTTTGATTGAGTTGGTAGATGCTGTAATGAACCATAAAGTTGTTTTCCCTGTCAGTGGTTGATGCTTGCTGGAAAGAGCCAACTGTTGAGATGTTCTTTTGTTTCTGTAATAGGTTCCAGTCCCTCAGGTGGAGCACTTGAATGACCCATGGTTTGGGAGGCGATCTGCGGCTCTTAACGGGTTGATCTCCACTAAAGTACAGATGTGTGGAGGAGCAAGGCAGGGTGTGGTTAGATTTTGCCAGCCTGGAAAGCTTTGCAAAGCCTTGGCAGGGCTCACAGGTTGTTTTCCAGGCCACTGGGGGGAGGGGCACTGGTAGAAGGGTCAAGGCAGCCTCTCCAGATCAGGAAGGCTGTTCGAGAGGACGAAGCAGCAATTCCCCAACAGCCTGGGCAGCTGAACGTGCCACACTTGGTTGCTGTACCACCGCAGGCAGGGATATTCCCTGCCGGAGGACCCACCCTAGTCTGCCAGCACGACTTTCCTTTGAGGGGTATGGGCGATCTCCAGGATCACTCTTCTTGGACTCCCATTATTTTCCCATCAGTTCCACCCATGTGGACTCCTTCACCTCCTGAGTCCATGTCCTAAACCTCCCCTTTGTGTCTCCCAGCAACCCACTCGAGTCCTGGAGGCATGGGATCTGGCCTGCATGTCTGACCCTCTGGAGTGTGTCTCCAGGAAATGCTAGGGGGCAGGGATCTCCCAGATCTGGCACCTGAAGTCTATTGCATGTCCACACGGGGAAAGGCTTGGGACCCACTCTCTGTGGAAACCTCAGACTGGATGACGTGCCAGCTGGGGCGAGGTGGCCACTCACCAAATTCTAGGTTCAAACTGCTCCCCCAGTTACAGTGGGTGAGAGTGGTGGGGAAGGATAAGAGTCTGAATGGAAGAAAACCAGCTCTCCAGCCTCTTGGGTCACTCTCCTTGGAGGGGAACCCTGCGTGGAATGTCCAAGCTCTGGGATCAGGCAAGTTCTCCCCACAATTCTGTGTTTGCCACTGTGTTTGGGCTCGTGGGAGTGGAAAAGCTTCCAAGTAACTTGGTAGCCTGCTGATCATCGAAGGAGTGTGAGAGAGAGAATGGAATTTCCCCCTACCCTTTCCCTGGGCTCTTTGCCTCTCTATGTTTTATCCTCACTGATTTCTTTTTCTTTTTCTTTTTTTTTTCTTCTATCCTCTTCTCTGCTTCGCAAATTTTCTTCTGTGAGGCCCCGGCAGGCTCTAGCACTTCTCTCTCTGACCTACACCTGAGCTTCATCCCCTCTCCCCTCTCCTTTATTTGAAATCCCTTCCTTCCCTCCAGGACAATCCAGCAAGCAATGTCTCTAGTCAGCCATCTTGCCCCTCCTCCCAAATAAGGAAATTATTAATGATCTTGGAAATAAACAGTTTCAGTGAAATGGTGAAGACAACAGCTTCACTGGGAAGGGTTAAGAAGTAGAGTACATAAAGAGGAAGAGATGAGTATATAGAGTAATATTTGAGTATTTTGGTGAGAGGAAAGGAAAAGGAAGATAGTTGAAAAGAGTTAAAATGATATGATTCCAGAGCTATTAAAAAAGAACAAAACTAAATGAACTGGAATTTTGCTTTGAAAAATCCTGTTCATCTGTTTTCTCATCCTAGATTTATCAGATCATTGTTGATTCTTTATTTTAGCAGAGGATCAACTTTAAAATAACTCAATGACTAGTGGCTAAAATATTCAAGAATTAATATTTTGGAAATTGTAACAGGGAGAGAAGATGAATATTTGTGATGGGGAATAATAAAATAAAATAAACATTTTTATATTATTCTACTTGAAAATGCCCAATGAATAATTTTTATCAAAACAAATCCAAATCACTTAAAAATCTTCATCTGTAAAGTATAAAAGCCTTTGCCAGGTTCAGTTACCATGTAAAGTCTATCTTGACCATGTAGCAAAATGTCTTTATTTTTAGTGGTAAATTTAAATTACCCTTGTAAGAGAATAAGCGGGAAAATCAAATTTCTTATAGAAAGCATGAAGAACAGCTGGACAATTTCCATTATCTCCCCTTGCCAAACTTTAGTTAAAGACCAGTTTGACTATTTCAAAAATATTGCTTTGCACACTTCAACTTTTTGTTATGGCATAGATTATTTTAGTCATAAAAAAGTGTAATTAATTTAATCTTTTTATTTTCCAGTTTAGGCTTTTATACTTAGTCCCCATTCCTATAAATGTTAATTTAGCTACCAGGATGCTGGAAAGAGTATAGGCTTAGGAGGTTGTTTGGAGGATAATTCCTCTTAAGATTTCTGGGCTGACTTGGGATCTGGTGACTACAATTCAGAAAGAAGATAAGTGGAATTAAATTAGAAGTTTGGGTCTCCATATAAATGTAATTATTAAACTCTAGGTCAGAGAGCTTATGGAGCTCTGGTTCAGTACTTCTACATTGAATTAAACTTGACAGTATGTTCACACACACATATCATATAAACACTTGACAGAGATGTTCAAGTGCAGAGCCTTGCACAAGGTGAAAAATTTGAATATAATATATAGATAGGTTCTGCTGATTCCAGATCTGTGATTTGGGCTAGTATTATCTTAATTTCACTCTCAACCAAATTCACTCATTCATTCAGAAAATATTTATTGCTAGCCACTGGACTAGACTCTGGACACAGGTTATCAAGGGCAAGAAAAGAAATAAAGATTCCTCAGACTCCTCCCTGAGCCAGAAGAGCAAGAAAGCATGGGGATATAAATTTTGGGAACAAAGTTACATGGTCTGCTCATAAGGAGACACATGAAGGGCTTAAAGGCAGAGATACTTTAGGAACTCCCTGCTCGCTTGTTGCTAAGATGTCTCATAGCATTCAGCATTCTTCTGCCTCCCAGCAAGTGTCCAAATATATTTTGCCTACCCCTTCCAGTCTCCCTAATGATGATACTTTCTTTGAATAACTATTCTGAAAACAGTGGCAATTTATTACTTCAGTTGAACCTTTATCTACTTTTCCTGCCATTTTACTAGAGGGGGTGGGGAAATAGATTCTAAGCACAATTTGCATTTTCTTCTTCTACTTCAGTATTTTACAGAGGCATGGTTAGTAAACAGTTCTGATTAAAGCCAAATGTAGCAGTGATAACAAGTTAAAGACTTGCAGCTTCATATTCTATGTCTATCAGTTACCTTGTGATTCTGAAGCAAAGCACATTAAAGCCCTTTTTCATTATCTGAAAAATGCCTTTTAGACATCTCTATTTTCCCTTCACCTTGGGATCACCCTGGCCTTGATCTTCTGTGTAAAAAATTATTCCTTACAAAAATCTGAATTGTATTCATTAACTGCTTTATTTATAATACCCCAACTATCTTATGTTTGTCTTTCTCTTCTTGTTCTCCTTGGCTCTTTTCCTTTCTTTTCCAAGGGTTATAGGCTTCCAGACAGTTTGATTTGATGTTTGGCTTGTGGTTCTTTGTATCAATATGCTTTATTTACTTTGGATTTAGTTCATGTTACTGCTACAATTAAATTTGATAAGGATCACCTCTTGAGACAATTTCCAGTGTGAGAGCTATTAATTATGTTTGCCTCTGGCCAACTGTGTGGCAAAAAGGCTGTGTTGAAATAATTAATATTTCTCCATAGGTTTCCACCAAATCATTAAAAGATAATTTTAACTCCTCTTTCCCCCTTTTCCCTCCCTGCCAACATATTTCTAATTCTCCCCATCACAGACATTTGAACTCTGGCAACAATGGTTTCCTTATTATTACGAGTTAAGCAGCATCAAAATCCACTTGGACTCTGTTGTTCTGGTGGATATTTTTTTTCTAAGACAGAGTCTCGCTCTGTTGCCCTTGGTAGAGTGCCATGACATCAGCCTAGCTCACAACAACCTCAGACTCCGGGGCTCAAGGAATCTTCCTGCCTCAACCTCCTGAGTAGCTAGGACTATAGGCGCTCGCCACCACACCTGGCTAATTATTTGTTTGGTTGTTTCTATTTTTAGTTGCCTGGCTAATTTTTTCTATTTTTAGTAGAGATGGGGTATGCTTTTGCTCAGGCTGGTCTCCAACTCCTGACCTCAAGTGATCCTCCCACCTTGGCCTCCCAGAGTGCTAAGATTACAGGAGTGAGCCACTGTGCCCGGCCCCTGGTGGATAAATTTTCTTCTAGCACCAAGGTTGTCCTTTCTAAAATAGTATTATTGCTTTCAAGTTTTTATAATGGTCTTTTAAGTGGGCTAAAACAATGACATCTAGATAGAAGGGTTATGGATTAAAAAATTAAGGCAAGAGGATCGCTTGAGGCCAAAAGTTCAAGACCAGCCTGAGCAACATAGCAAGACCTTGTCTCTACAAAAATTTTTTAAAATTAAAAATTAATCTTTTTGTTATTATGTCACTTGTTATTAAGAAACCTTGAGCATAACATTGAAAGTCCCTTCTCTATTGAATAGAAATGGACTTTCAGTCCATTTCATTTTTATCAGCATCAAACATACTGAAAATAAAATATTAGAAGCATTTGGCTACAGAGGATCATGGGAGGTCATCCAGTCGATCCATGTAAGGACTGCCTGTGAACTGTCCCAGAAAGATTGTAATCAATTTTCTCTTAGTAAACTCTAAAAAAAGGAAATATACAACCTCCCCTGGTAATATGCTGCAGTACTACTTTCTATTCCTTGTCTTAGATTCTGGGACTAAGATTGTGGAAATCTGGGTGACCAGTGAAGGATATTTTTACCTCTTTTGTGTGGTGAAGAGGGCGATCAGATTCTTGAAACTGTGAAAGCAGAGGAAGTCAAGATTTGTACAATACATAGAGATCCAGCAGTTACTAAGTCAACGTATATTTATTAAGTACCCACTGTCAAAATGTTCAACTCTGTAGGAGACAAGGCCTTTGTCCTGAAAGAGCTTACAATCTGTTTAGTTTTAGAAAGCTTAAAATAAGTCTGATGATTGTTTTCTCTTCTCTTCTGCCCCTCTTCTCCTTCTACAAAGCATTCTGTGTATTGCTCCTGCCTGTGGATCAGTACATTGTAAGATCATGTCATAAGGGAATATTCCCATACATTGCTTATTTCATGATACTCGAGATTTATTGAATTTAAGCTAATTTCAAAATCAGTGATTTAAGCATCTTTAATCAGTCATTCCTTAAAACTCAAGTATTGGACATTGTTCATTTATGATAGTTGATGGTGTTATTAATGAAGAAAGTCACATGACATGGCTCATGTAAGACTCAGTGCAGTGCCTTTAAAAGGTTTGATTTCCAGAAAAAAATCATTTCATGAAATTTTGAATTATACCACTGCTGTTGTAGAGAAAACGTAGCTGTTTTAGAACTCTAAACTGAAGTTGGCATTTTAACATAAACAACATTTTTAATTTTTAATTTTAATGTAAACAAATGATAATTTGGTAGGGATCCTTCCTGTCACCAGTGTACTAATCAACCAAGGAGCCCTGTACTGGGGAGTAAAGGACCTTGGGGAAATGGTTTAACCTACTCCCTCTCCTCCCCTCTCCCCACTTCCATGTAAAATGTGTAAAATAGAAGAAATGACCTTATCCCTACTTCTCAGGAATGTTAGATATTTTTAAATGTGATTAATAGTAAATACATTGAATTCCTTTAAAAGAAAGTAATTTTTCATTAGCAGCCCAAAATAATTTGTTAAAACTATTAACTTCAGGCATAATGACCTTTTTCTTTTTCTTTTATAAATTGGAATTCTGAATTTGTTTTTCATAGTGCCGGGCGATGTTTCAAGAAAATCTCAGCTCCTTGTTTCTCTTGAAAATCCTAATATTGGCACAGAATAGAGTCCTACCTATTATTTCTTTTCCACTGAAAATAAATTCTTTTCCTAATGGGAAATATTGTAGGTTCTTATGTTCATCTCTCTCTCTCTCTCTCTCTCTCTGTGTGTCTCCCCCATCCCCCTTCCCCTCCCTCCTTCCCTCCTTCCTTCCCTCATTCCTCCTGGCCTGCCTCTCTCTTTGATTCTTTTCTGTGCCCTTGTAAGAATGCACAGTGATTTGCAGGTAGTTGAACATGACATTAAAAACGACACCTGTGTCTCAAAGCAGTTGTATTTTAAGCAAGGGAAAAGGTACTAAGAAAAGGTTATACAAGATCCGCAACTCCAACAAACAGGCTGATATGCTGCTTGTGATATTCACTTTTCCAAATTAAAGTTGTCACATACAAAGACTTTTGTATACTGTGTTTTAGAAAGAGAATTCTATGGTCTTGAAAATCATCACATTCTTTTTTCTTTTTTATTTATTTATTATTATTTCAACATATTATGGGGGTACAAATGTTTAGGTTATGTATATTGCCTTCGCCCCGCCCGAGTTAGAGATTTAAGCGTGTCCATCCCCCAGACCATGCCCACCGCACCCAATCATTCCCTCTTCCCCCCTCCCACCTGCCTGACACCTGATAAATGTTATTCCTATATGTCCACTTAAGTGTTGATCAGTTAATACCAATTTTGTGGTGAGTACATGTGGTGGTTGCTTTTCCATTCTTGTGATACTTCCCTTAGTAGAATGGGTTCCAGCTCTATCCAGGATAATACAAGAGGTGCTATATCACCATTGTTTTCTGTGGCTGAGTAGAACTCCATGGTACACATATACCACATTTTATTAATCCACTCATGTATTGATGGGCACTTGGGTTGTTTCCACATCTTTGCAATTGTGAATTGTGCTGCTATAAATATTCGAGTGCAGGTGTCTTTTTCATAGAGCGACTTTTGTTCTTTTGGGTAGATGCACAGTAATGGGATTGCTGGATCAAAAGGTAGATCTACTTGTATCGCTTTAAGGTATTTCCATGTTGCTTTCCACAGAGGTTGGACTAGTTTGCAGTCCCACCAGCAGTGTATGAGTGTTCTTATCTCTCCGCATCCACGCCAACATTTATTGTTTTGGGACTTTTTAATAAAGGCCATTCTCACTGGAGATAAGTTATATCTCATTGTGGTTTTGATTTCCATTTCCCTGATGATTTGATGATTAGAGATGTTGAGCATCATATTCTTTTATTGATAGACTTATCTATTTTTGTATAATTTTCTTTCCATCCTCCATTTTTCCTGAACCCATTAACTTAATAGTAGCCCTTATACTTACCTGTAAAATATTAAAACTCTACTCTCCTTGGGTATTTTTCAACGATTTCAGGCAGATTTGTAGTAGGTCAAAGTCTCTAGGCCATCCTAAAATTATAAACAAATTTTGTGAACCCCTACTATATATATTGCAAATATGAATTCTTTAAAATACAATTTATAGTATCAGAAAGGTAAGCTGAGGCACAAGTTATGCACTTAACCCTAAAATGCATAATTGGAAGCAAGACTGAGAGTGAATCATGAATAGATATCAGAAGGTATTATTTCAGGTCACAAATTAAACTGAGGTTAAGATGATTTGTATTTACTAACTTCATTTTATATAAAAATTAATTTTGAGCTTCACTTAGTATTCTACTGCATTTTCCCTAAACTATTTTTTTTGACATAATATTATCAGTCGATCACCAATCATCCTTTGTTCAGTTCTTTTTTGTCAACAGTCTTTTTTCCTTCTTGTCCTAAACTTTGGAGTTAAGAACACAGATTTTTAAAAAAAGTCATTAGAGAAATCATGAAAAGTGTATTATTATAATTTGTTCCTGGATATTGCTGATTTAAAGCTGACTCACCCTCAGTCATTTCTAAAGAAGGTGATGGATAAGATAATTGACTGATGAATAATATGTAAAACTAAGTAAAGGTGGCTTCCTCATAAAAAGCCTGTACAAGTAGAGACTATATTTCACTCAACACCCAGGCCTTCTTTCAAGCCTTTAAAGCCCTAGGTAAGTTCTGTTCTCTCCAGTACCAATTCTTTTAATTGTATATAAGGAAGACTAAGGAAACACAATGATCCTAGTTGAACTGTTAACCAAATTATGTGTCACTGCCAATTTTATTGTAAATAAAGTTCTAGGATTCAGAAAGAAAAATGCTGTATCATGACTGAAAGTATGGGCAGTAATTTTTTTTTCTGAAAAATGAAGTTTCTTTTAAAAATGAACCCTTTGTCAGAGTTTTGGACTCTTATGTTCATCCCATGGTTCTTTTGGATTTTCTTTGGTGAAACCCATGGATTTGAAAAAATTAGCTGAACTATTGCTTCTACAATAGGTTATCTTTTTAATAATGAGAAGGATTATACTGATAATGTTAAACCTGAGAAACAAGGCTTAGGAATCTCAGCATCAATTTGATAATGTATATACATTTGAGAACTATAGGCTAAAACCCAGCTGAATTAAATTGATACTTGGTCTTTTACTGAAAGACTAATCAAGCATTTTCTCAATTGTCTTTCCCTCTGTAATCCATTCTACCCAGAATCCCCATATTAACCTTCCTAAAAATAGTTTAATCACCCTCATAAAATTTAATCTGGGTCAAGTGTCCTTTTATACTCCAGTAACATCTTGTGCATTTTTTGTATCATTGCACATTATATAGGAATTTTCTGTTTTTCCCACTAGTGACTTCCTTGAGGTCAGGGACTTAATCTCTGCTGTATTCTCAGACTGCGGCACAATGTCCATTCCCCAGCAAGTATGCAGTGAATACATGCTGATGGAATTAGTGGATGCATGAATGAATGCATGCATGAATAAAACATTTGATTTATCTTAAACCACAATGTCTGTGAAATTGTGGAATTGATGTGCTAATTAGCTATTTTTTCTCTTGCACATTAGGATAAAATCATACAATTGAATAAATGTATTCATTCATGTACCAAAAATCATCGTGTGTGTCATCAGTGGAAAGCACTGCAATAGAGGCACTCTTTGGTCTAGACATTTGGGCTTAGCTACTTTCTGCATATACCAGGTCTGTCCCACCTTTGCATCTTTGCTTGTTCCGGCAAGTGTTAACAGCAAGTGTAACAGCTCTTCTCTGCAAGTGTTAACAGCTCTTGTCCAGGGAAAGAACTGAGCGGCACGTGGAGAGTGGAGAACAGCCTTTATTCCATCGGCAGGATCTGCTGACTTCTGATCTTCTGACCCCCCTTCCCCGGTCTCCTCCAGCTTTTATACCCTTGGGAGGACTCAAAAAGCATCCAATCAGCAACAAACTTTAACATCCAGTCAGCAACAAGCTTTAACATCCAATCAGCAACAGTGGGATTCAAAAAGTACCCAATCAGGATCACTTGAGCAGTGTGGCCGGAGGACGGGGAGCAGGCGGCCGAGCACCTAGTGCAGGCCCAGACCGCACGAGGCCTGGCCCCAGCAGCGCACACCCGGCCGCTGCAGCCTCCAGCCGGCCACATGCAGCACCAGCCCGCGGGGATGCGGAGCAGCAAGCGGCCGCGTCCCGCTTTCCCTGTCATGCTCACAGATGTTCTTCCATCTGAGTTATCTTTTCCCCCCATTTCACAGGCCTTGATCTTACCCGTTGTTTACCCCTCTTCGCTAATGAAGTCTTTCCTGGCTATTTCAGGTAAGGCAGTTCTCTCCTCTAAATTCCTTTAGCACTTACTGTCTTTATTATCTATATCTTTCATGAGGGAGGCTCATCATATTGTCAGTTGTCTTTTTGTGGTTTTATTCTGATCGATCCAGTAGGTTGTTAAACTCTCTGAGGACAGGGACTATGTCATATATGTCTTCAATCCCTAGCACAGAAGAGATGCTCAGTAAATGCTTGTTGATTGATGGTTTTGCTTTTCTTGACAATATTGCTGCCTGAATAGAAAAAAAACAGCATTAGTGTAAGATTTTATATGTAAGAAATTGTATTTATCGGCAAACTCTAATTTTAGACCCATAGAATCTTTTAGGTGAAATGGACCTATTGCTTAATCTGTTCAATATTTTATTCAATGCTAACATCCTTTTTGCAGCTTTTAAAATATTGACCTTTTCCATTGACACTTCTTTATTATTTTGATTCCAATATCTTTATTATATGCTTTGCTATTAATACAATTCCACAAATTCTTTTTGTTTCCCAAATGTATTTATTTATTTTAAATTGACAGACAAAATTGTATGATTATATTTGTTTATTATGTACAACTTGATGTTTTGGAGTATATATACATTGTGAAATGGTTAAATATAGCTAATTAAAATTTACATTACTGTAACAGAGGGAACAGCCTGAAAAAGGGTAAAAATGTTTTATGAGCTGTCTCTTTAAAACCTCCCCAACTCTTTTTGGGAATTAAAACCTGCATCCATGCCTGAGAGGCCAGTGGTCAGGAGGGTCAGGGGAGTGTCCTTTGTTCTTTGTACCACAGGAGATGGCTCAAGGGAACTGTTTGGGTGGAGGTCATGAGATAGTCTTTGCCAGAGATGGGATGGATCAGAGCCATCGAGTGTAGTTAAACAACAATACCTGAAGCTGAAAACCCTCCCTTTAAAAGCTCTGTATTTCTGCTATAGAGAAGACAATGGTACATTAAGAAAGGAGTCTGCCATTCTCCTCATTTGCTGGCAAATTAATAACCCCCCCTTTCCTTCTCCTCAAACCACTTGTCCTCATTCTTTTGATGAAGCCTCGGGGACAAGTGCTGAGCTTTTGGTAACAGTACCTTACAGAGCTATCATTTTGTGGTGAAAACACTTAACATCCAGTCTCATCAATTTTCAAGAACACAATATATTGTCATCAACTATATTCACCGCGCCTTACAATAGAGCTCTTGAATTTATTTCTCCTAACTTTAATTTTATATCCTTTCTGCAACATCACCCCAACCCCTGCCTCCATTAACACTAACTGTTCAGATAGGCTGTTCCACTGTCAGACAACTCTAGTTGCTAGAAAGGATTTTAAATTAAGCCAAAATATGGTTCTTTCTAACCTCTACCCAGTGGTTTGGATTTTTAAATTCTGAAGTAAATCCTCTCCTTGATATTAGAGCCCTTTACCTAAGGTAAGCCCCCTGCCATGGTTCCCCGCAGTTTTCTGAAAACAGTTTTTGATTATCTGTCTCAAGCCTGAGCATTGCTGGTTCTTTCAAACATTCCATATGGTGCATGTATTTTATGTCCTTTGCCACCTTGGCTGCCACCTTCTAATTTGAGCCCTACTAATTATTTTTAAAGATTTTAATCATATATGACTACATTGAATTAGTATGACATATATGTGAACTGAAATAAAATCTTAAGCCCCCCAGCCAACTGAATGGACTCCCTGTTGGCCAACGGGACCCAAGAAATTCTCTCAAGCTGAGTTTCTGGCCATGAGAAGTGAGGTCAGACATGCCTCATCATGCCCCCCTCTCTTATTGGAGGTACCCTTTGTAACTCATTAACGGGCCTAAGGCTATACAAAACAAAGCTTAAATCACACCTGAGTGTATAGCCAGAAGTTTGTCTCTGATTAACAGACTCCCTTATTTTAACTTAAAACATTCTAAGCCTTTAGATAAAGCTTCATTTTTTAACCAATTTCAAATCAAAATATCTTTAAACCCACCTATAACCTATAATCCTCCACTTCAAGATGTCCTGCCCTTTCAGGCCAAACTGATGTCTAACTTCCATGTATGGATTTATGACTTTATTTGTGATTCCTGTCTCCCTGAAATATATAAAACCAAACTGTAACCCAACCATGGCTAGCCCACCTGCTCAAGGCTGCTTGGGCTTGGCTCTCAGCCATGGTCATAGATAGTCAGCTCAGAATAAATTTTTTAAAATTATTTTACAGTGTTTGGGTTCTTTTCTGTTGATGTGTGTGTGTGTGTGTACACACACATACACATATAGTAAATTTCTGAGAAGATAAAGCACTTTAAGACAAATGATGTGCTTGGATTTTCCTTATGACTGAGAGAGACTCTGATGGCCATGGTACCTGGAGTAAATGGTTTGATAGAGAGAAGAGCTGTGCTTTTGTTTTATAGTTAAGTGGAAAAATGATTTTCAAATCCCTTTCATTAGGACAAATTGGGGAGGAGTATTTTTATGATTGTTGGCCTACTCTAGCTACATTCACTGGGTGAATCCATTGGATGAATTTTTACAGGTGAATATCTGTGTACAATCACAGTGGATTAATTATTAGTGTTAGGGCCACTTGATGTAGGCAGAATAATGGCCCCCTATAGATGTCCACATCCTAATCTCTGTAACCTGTGATTATATTATCTTACATGACAAAAGGGATTTTCCAGATGTGGTTAAATTAAGGATTTTGAGATGGGACATTATTTTGGATTATCTGGGAGGGGCCAATGGCATCGCAGTTTGATTATAAAGTAAAAGATGGAGACAGAAGAGGCAGTATTAGAGTGATACCATATGAGACTGATTCTATAGGCATTTCTGACTTGAAGATGAAGGGCCTAGGAGTACAGACAGCCTCTAGAAGCTGGAGAAAGCAAGTAAAAAGTTTCTCTTCTGGAGGATTCAGAAAAGAACCCATCCCTGCCAACACCTTAATTTTAGGCCAATGAGACCCATATTGGACTTCTGACCTCTAGACTTTTTTTTTTTTTGAGACAGAGTCTCACTCTGTTGCCCTGGCTAGAGTGAGTGCCATGGCGTCAGCCTCGCTCACAGCAACCTCAAACTCCTGGGCTCGAGAAATCCTCCTGCCTCAGCCTCGCGAGTAGCTGGGACTACAGGCATGCGCCACCATGCCCGGCTCATTTTTTCTATATATTTTTACTTGGCCAATTAATTGCTTTCTGTTTATAGTAGAGACGGGGTCTCGCTCTTGCTCAGGCTGGTTTTGAACTCCTGAGCTCAATCGATCCGCCCGCCTCGGCCTCCCAGAGAGCTAGGATTACAGGCGTGAGCCACCGCGCCCGGCCTGACCTCTAGACTTTTAAGATAATAAATTTGTGTTGTTTTAAGCCTCTAAGTTTATATTAATTTGTGACAGAAGCAATAGGAAACAAATAAACCAATTTTCAAATTAGTCTCAATTTCCTGACATACCATAGGGAATTGAAAATAGGAGGTTTTAGATTATTGCTAGTAATGAAGAGGCAGGATGATATTTCTATAGGAAACAATTGAGCATTTTTCCAATGATCTCCTCATTTTGCAGTTGTCTATATGGGACTATGATCAGAGCCTTAGAATATCTAATCTGACGTCACAGGAATTGTGCCTTTCTTCTTGTTTTTATGAGGGAGACACACCACTCTGGGCAGAGCCAGTATTTTATGGACTGTCAATATAACTTACTCTCCCTATGAATACTTTTTGACTATGTATTATAGATAGTTATAGAGGAAACAGAACACAGGCCTATTTTGAAGTCTAATCCTAATGATTTTCTGCCTCAAGGGAGATTTTAAACAAGTCTCCCTGCTTTTGTATACCCTAAGATCTTTGTGAATAAATTAATGTGTAATATATGTCATTATCTAAGGCAGTTAGCAGGCTGTGTAATAATTGTCTTATTGTTCTTCTCAAAGGTTTGTGAAGAAGATAAGTCATGGGAAATTCAGTTTATATGAAGGCAGTTAATAAGGATCATTGAATGGCAGATATTAAATGACTAGTCCGGGCATTGTTAGAGAAGTAGTAGCAGAGTGAGGATTATGGTTTCAAAGAGTATTTTTAGATTGTACTGTCTTTCACTATAATAAGTCAGTCTACCCCTAGGTAGTGATTTATGTCATTTAAGGTAATAACATTTGATCTGAAGAGAACTTCTAATGTCATCTTGTCTAAACTCATTTCACACATAAAACTGAGGTTCGGTGAGAAGAAGGGACTTAAGGTCACACCGGTCACTTGTGATACCAGAAGGATAATATATGCAGTTTTATATAAATTGCTGATATCAAAACTATCTTCATAATTCAGATAGAATCTCCAGAATTAATTTATATGTAGAGGTAAGGATATTTTGGGGGTAGGGTGAGATGGAATAGGATAGGGAAAAGGAATTATCTGAATCTAAATTTTTGCAATTTACAATAACCGAATTAATTAATTACTAGGCCCCTTTTCACCTGTTGGTATATAGGCCTGGCTTTAGCTTTCACTCTACATCTTGGTTTACTGATGGGCATCTTGAAGCTAGAATTTAACAAAATTTATTTTTTTAAACATAAAAATGTTTTACCCTATTACAAATTGAATAAATACTTTTTTATTTTCATTATTATTGTATGCTTTTCAAAATAAACTTTTACTTTAAATGACGACATCAATATTCTGCCCTGACTGTGTGTGTGTGTGTTTCTGTGTGTATGTGTGTGTGCGTGTGTGTGCGTGTGTGTGTGCATTTGAGAGAGACAGAGAGGCAGAAATGAATTATTTCTTTATAGAGAATCCCAGAGTCACACAGAAAACCAGTAATAACCTATAGCAGACATATAGCTGTGGGCAAGTAGCAAGTGAACCTTGATTTAGTGGATAAAAATGAATATACTTGGATTCAGTTTTATTCCTGAGGTAGGATGAATAATAGTACCCCAAAATATCCAGGCTCTAATCTATGGAACCTGTGAATGCACTTTATATGCCAAAAGAGACTTTCAGTGTTCAGTGAGAAGAAGGGAACCCATCAGAGAGACTTTGCAGATGTGATCAAATTAAAGGTCTTAGAGAAGAGCTGACTATCCTGGATTATCTGGGAGAGCCCTACATGTAATCACAAAGGTCTTTGTAAGAGAGAGGCAGAGGAAGATTTGTTGACAGATGAGAAAATAGGAGAAATGACGATGGAAACAAGAGGTTGGAGTGATGTGAGGAAGGGGTCATAAGCCAAGAAAATGTAGATGGCCTCTAGAAACTAGAAAAGACAAGGGGAAATGGAATCTTCCCTATAGCCCTCAGAAGGAACCAACTCTGCCACAACCTTGATTTTAGCCTTGTCAGACTAATTTCAAACTCTGACCTCCAGAACTGTAAGTGAATAAATTTGTGTTGTTTTAAGCCATTAAGTTTGTAGTAATTTGTTAGAGTGACAATAGGAAATGTAATAGAATCCCCGGCTCTGCCACTGTTAAATCATGTATCCTTAGGCAATTCACTTTTTCAGTGCTTTTGTTCCTTTTACGTAAGATTAGGTTTAACATTGCCTATGCTTCAGATCTCCCAAACCTGGCATGAGAAAATTTGTAAAGTTGTACCCGACATAAATACTTTGAGCTTTTCAGAAGAGCGTTGTCATTGTGAAAAATGGAGGTTCAAAGGCCAAATGTTGAGTAATTGGTTGTTAGACCCCACATCAGTTGGAAATGTGGTACAAATTTTTAAGTTACTTCCTGGGTTTGAAACCGCCATATTTTATTTTGATCTGAAGGAGATATCGAGTGCCATTGCTGAAGCAATAAAGTAGTCTCGCATTCTAGAGTTACATTTTATTTTTATACATAAAAACAAGCAAAATGTTCTGTTCTGCACAGTTCCTACCCGATATGCCCTTACTTTGCTGGGTCTATTTCAGAATAGAGAGCCTGTCTCATTGCTTACAAAACCCTTAGGGTTCAAGTCTGTGTGAAGAATGCACAAAAATTCTTGAACAAACTATCAGATGGGACTGTTGACAGCTTCTTAGCCTAAAGAAAACCAGTTGTCTTGTTTTTACTTTGGCTTTAGAGATGACTGCTTTTTTACTTGCTATCTTTACAAATCTCTAAAATACAATGATTTCATTTGTTTTTTAAGCTTTAAATAATTATAACCTTTTACTTGCCAATAATTTTTAAATCATAAATTTTATCTATTTTTATTTGTTGTTATTTTATATTCTTGTAAGCTGCATATGATGTTAAATAGCCTAAGCCAAGAGTGAGCTAATGCCTGGAGTATTAGCCAATATGATCACATACTTCATTCCTTTCTTGGATTCTTGCATTCTCTAGCAATTTTACACAAGTTATTACAAAATAAACTGTGACCATATTGCTTCTTGTTCTCTCATGTATTGTAGCAAGCAGGCAGTTTTAGATATCAGGACTCTGGAAAATATGAGTTTAGTGATTACATGAAAATATGTATAGGCCTTTCCTAGTGGTGGTTGATGTTAATGTGTTTATGTGGAAAATACAGATATTAAAGAAGTAAACACATAAATAAATATGTAATTATAACTTGTGATAAGCGCCAGAAAGGAAGATGTCAGGATTTAATGTGAGAGCATAAGAAGAGACTTACTTTAGATACTGTGGTCAGGAAAGGTCCCACTGTGGAGTGATATTTAAGCTGATTACTGAAGACAAGAAGAAAGAACCAGGTAAGTGATATGCAAGGAAAAGAACTTTTCAGGCAGAGAGGAATAGCAACTGAAAAGACTGAGAGAAGGAAATGATCTTGGCATATTTGAAAAATATAGGTGATCCCTGGTGTAGCTAGAGCAAGTTGAATAACATGCAATCAAATTGGAGTTGAAGTCATAGAAGAGATCAAACAGAGCCATAAAAACACAAAGGTAAACTTTATAAACTCTAATGTTCTCTACAAGTTTGGAGTGGTGATGGTATTATTGGCACTATTATCATCAACATAATATCCTTCTTTACCTTCATGGATACTTATCATTATTATATTTGGCAGTTTTGCATAATGCTATATTTCTTGTTGGCTTTGTTCATTCCTATTAAGTCTTTGTTCTTTATTTTTGACTGACTTAGTTAATTCAGAAGAGTTGTCTTCAAGCTCTGATATTCTTTCTTCAGCTTGGTTTAGTCTATTCTTAAAACATCCCACTGTGTTTTGTATTTCCTTAAATGAATTTTTCTTTTCCAGAAGTTCTCTTTGTTTTTTTTTTTTAATGTGTTAATATCTTTTGTGAATTTTTCATCCATTTCCTGAATTGTTTTTCTGGTTTCTTTTAGTTGGCTTTCCATTTTCTCTGTGATTTCATTGATATTATGATCCATATGTGGAATTCTTTATCTCCCATTTCAATATTTTCATTTTCGTTGGTATCCATTGCTAGAGAGCTGATGTTCCCTTTTGGGATGTTCTTTCCCTCTGATTTTTCACACTTACAGAGTTCTATGACTGACTCCTCATCTGGAGCAGCTGTTGCTTCTTATATTTTGAATTTCTTTAGTGTAGATGGGGCTTTTTTCCTTTGTGAAGGTGTGTCTGTAGCATATGTTTGGTAAAATCTTTGACTTTGCATGTGTGTGCTTTGATGGCAATCTAGGTTCTGGATGGATGCCTTGGTTATAGATATCCTTACTGTAGTGATTTTCTCAGTTGCTAGTTGTTTGTAGGCTGTAGCAGTGTGAAGTATGTGTGTGGGCAGATTCCCTGTGTCTCCTTGATGAAGGAGGCTGGAGGTCTTTGAAATACTTTCTCTTTCCCCAGCCCTGTGGTTTTCTCAACAGTGTGAATTGTATTGCCACACCTAGTTTAAACTCTGAGATAGTAGGTGGTGCTTGTGGGTAAGAATCAACCACACCCTGTGTGACTGAGTCAGTAAATGTTGTAAAGTAAATGTTGTAAAGTCAGTAAATGTTGCAAATTGACCTTCCTGTCAGTATATGTCACTTGCCAGAAGGAAAAAGCTGCAATATTGTTTTGGGGACCTGTGACCCAATCTAGCCCCTCAGGAGAAGCACTTGAATGTCCCAGGTCCCCAGGTGGTGGGTGGGGCCCTGGAACTTCCAAATAAGTCATTTTAGCAGAGGTGGCTGGCGAGTGAGGATAGGTGGGGATGAAAAAAGCTGGTAAGGTAGCTGTTTCTGTAGGGATCAAAGGTCCGCTCCATGTTTCTGGGGAAAGCTGCCAAGGAAGAGCTGAAGTGACCCCATTCAGCCAGAAAGTCTGCTTGTGGGGGAGGGGCCATCTGAAATTCACAATCTGACTGTCAAGAGTGGGTTTTGCTCTTCTCCCCTCTTGCCTGCTCCGCAGTCTCCTTTTGGCATCCACCATCAGGCAGGAGTTCAAACTAGCTGAGCTCCCCCATGATGGTGCTGTGGGCTATGAGCTTCCCTGTCCAGGAATCTGCCCTGGGCTGACAGCACAGCCTTCCTGTGGGAGATGGTGTGATTCACAAGTGTGCTGTGGGTAGGACCTATGCTGCACTCTCTTTTCAGTTCTTCCCATGCTGTCTCCCTTACCTCCTGAGATTAGTTCACAAATCCCTCTGTGCCCCCAAGCAACACAATTGAGTCCTGAAAATATAGGATCTGGCCTGCAGGCCTGTCCCTATGTCCCTCAAGATAAATTACTGAGTGTGCCAAGGAGATGCGTGCTGGTCCTGAGTTGCCTGTGGGGTGCTCAAGCAGGTTTGATGTCCCTCCACTTTAGGGTATGCCCTGTTTTGATGGGGCAGGCAGGCAAGCAGCACTGGGGACACCTGGTAAGGAGCTCATGCTCCAAGCACCCCTTAGTCCTCTGCACATCTTTAAGAGGAAGGGTTTGAACCCTACTCTCTGTGTGAGTCTTGGTGTGGTGGATGCACCAACAAAGGGGAAGCAACTGATCCTGAGAACCTGTCTCTCAGCAGTGGTGGGCAGGGGATGGGAAAGGGAGGCAAAGAATCTGGATGAAGGAAAGCTAGCACTCTGGTTATCTCTGCTCCTCTCTCCGGAAGCCAGCTTGTCCGTAGTGCCCAGGCTCTGGAGTCACGCAGATCCACTGGGACCCACCAGCCCCTTTGGCTCCTGCAGTCTGGGCAGCATTTGGGAATTGTGTGGGAACAAGCAATACGGAACTTAGGGGCTGAAGTGCCCAGGGGAAGACAGAGGTGCACAGTGGGTGGAGAAGTAATATGGTGCCTGCCATCTGGGCTTGGGTCTGTTGTGACAAGAAGCACCCCAAGGGGGCTTGCAGCCTAGTGCTTTGTCGTCAAAAAAACTCCCAGTTCACTGGCAACAGCAGCTTTTGTGCTCATGAAGGCAGAAAGGCTCTCCAGCAGCTCGGAAGCCTGCTAACTGCCAGAGTTGTGAGGGAGGGAAAAACAAGCCACTCCACCTACCCTTTTTGCTGGACTCCAAGCCTCTTGGGGGTTGAACTCTGCCAATATCTTGCTCCTGCTCATTCTGTTCTGCAATTTCTTCCCTTGGAATATCTGGTAGGTTCTGGCACTTTTTTGGAATTACACCCGATCTATGTTTGTTTGTGTGTTTTTCTTTTCTTTTCATCTGAAACTTTTCCTTCTTTCTGACATGATCTGGCTGCTGGTGTCTCTGGTCAGCCATCTTGTCCCTCTCTTCGACACGTGAATTCTTGACCATGACTGTAAATGCCTGGCAATAGAGTAGTTTACCAAGCCTGTTCTAATATCGTGAAGGATTGTGATTCTGGGCATTGGATTATGTCCCTTTTTTTGTT
>VBSM01000568.1:4783364-4809277 GCA_008086735.1 Cheirogaleus medius
TGGTGGGGGGGGGTGAGCCTTAAGATTTTATTTTACTTCACAAAGGAAAGCGTTTAATTTATTTTGTAGTGAAATCTTATCACCTCCAACTATAGAGAAAAAAAAAAACAGTACTATGGCTAAGGTAGTCGGAAAAGATAGTATTTATTTTTTTGTTTTTGAGTTTGTTTTCTGCAGTCATGGGCAGCCCTTTGGGTATGAAGATTATGATATGGAACTATTATTGGCAAGATGTGTTTAGCAGTTATTTTCTTAAAAAAGTCTGGAGAGGGTGACCAGGGACCTGCAGTTTTTTATGTGTGAAAGTAATCAGATGAAGACTTATCTACCAACTGACCCTCTGCAATCTTGAACAAGTATTAATATAAACAAATTTGAGATTGTTAATCAATATTCACTAATAAATATTTCTTTGTAGAGATTATTAAAAATTCTTTTAAAAACAAATTGCACTCATCCTATGTTTTCATAAGGCCATTTAGACTTTTACCTGGAATAGACTGTAACTGTTAGTTTAGAATTAGGTAGCTATGTTTAATTTTTCAGTGTGTGAAAAATAAAGCAATGCTTATTTGTCTCATTGTATGAAGTTAATAAAACATATTATTTAGTTAGACAAGGTTTTCATTGTTTAGAAAGCTGACCCTGTGATCTAAAATTTTGACAGAATTAGCTGTAAAAATTACCCAATTATATAATGTGTACAAAGATTTTATATCTCCTACTATTAGGCATTTAATAGCATGATAATTATTAAGGGTAAATAAATGAATTTAAATAAGTTGAATTGGGGCATTTTGTGCCATTTCCACTAATTTGATCAATATGCCAAAGGAGTATGATTCTTTCCTGCATTTGATGGTTTGTTTCACAGCAGGTGTTAGGTTGAGATTCTCTCCCAACTTGAGTGATGCCATTAGCAATAAGTCAAACCTCCCTGAATTACTCTCTATGTTTTGCTTGCCTTCTTTTTGTTGCCACCATAATACCACTTTTGACTTTGAAAAAGCCATTGCCTTAATATATTTTTATTATGTTAAAAGAGAATTTAGTCCTAGCCAAAAAACATTTTACTGGGATGAAAATACAGCAGGACTTATGTAAAAATAGCTTCCTTTCCCATTGAAAAAATAAAGGGAAGTGGAAAAAGAATTTTCTTTCAATCTAAAATTATTAGGAATTGCATTTTTGAGAATTTGCATGTGTCTTTGTGTGGGTATTATTGGTATTCTTCATGGAATGGTTTGGGGGACTTTCGGAGGTTAAGTAAGTGACCCTTCTTGTTTCACAATGTTTATGGTCTTCCCTTTTTCTCAGAAACAAATGTTGGTGGATTTTTACAGTGAAAAATAGCTAGAGTTCTTGAGGAGTTTTTGAGTATAGGGATTGAAGTTCAAATTCATTTAACTCTGGAACTTTTTCTACTCCTTCCAATTTATCTATCGACTGGAAGTGGTAATTCTTTTGCATTTGGAGCAGTTTAATAGATGCCAAATAATGTAGGCAATCTAAGAAAAAGAACAATTTTACAATTTGTCAGAATGGTTTTCAATGGAAATTGGCATTAGGACTCAAGAAATGTATTGCTTGGCAATCTTTAACTGCTAGTCAACTTTCTTTTAGACTGTCTTACATTAAAAGCATCTTTTAATGGGCCGTTATCAGGGTATATTTACTTTGGTCAACTTTTTTTTCTGAGCACAATACTTTTGGAGTTTTACTATAATGCAATACATTGTTATGTCTTACTAAGTTTCGAAACTTAGTCTCCTAATGGTTCTTTCAAACATTACTAGGGGTACTAAGCAGCCCATCTTGTTTCTCAGAGCCACATGATATGAGTGAGGAAATTCACAAGGCTTCACAAATGCTCAACCATCAGCCCAGCATATTACAAACCACTTGCCTTATAGTGACTATATAGCAACTACATTGCTTTATGTAAACACCTTATCATCCTCATATGTAGTTTCTATGGATATTAATAGCAGCTTAGGAAAGGTTATATTGAATTTACAGATACAATTTTCTTATGTTTGATTCCAAAATCTGGTTTGGTGTCTATATGCCTTCACTATTATACTGCCCCAGAAAGTCTTTACTGTATTATGATTAATGCACTATGGTGTCATTCATTATTTTTAACAGCTTGAGGGCAGGGATTATCTCTCAATTCTGTATATGTACAGTTCCTCATATATATTTAAAATAATATCTACCAGTCTTTGAGAACTGATTTTCATTTATTTATTCATTCACTGCATATTTATAGAACACTTGCTATGTGCCAGATGTGATAGTAGGCACTGAATAACATGATGAGCCATGAGAGAGCTTATAATTAACAATTTGTCTTATTTTATGGTAGACAGTGCAATAGGCACATTGCTTCTCTTATTCATAATTTTCTGTGCAATGATTCTGAGAGGTAGGTATTATTACTTTCAACTAACAGATGAGGAATTTGAGATTCAGAGAGGTTAATCAACGTGCTCATTCACACAGATAAGTGGAGGATCTGAGATTCAAATGCAAGTCAGTCAGGCTCTGTATTTTCTATGGTGTATAACAAAGTATTACTAATGTAGTTGTTTAAAAAACATACACACTTATTATATAACAGTGTCTATAGGTCAGGAGTCCTGGCATAGCTTAACGGAGTTCTCTATAAGACTACAAAGTTAGGACTGACTTCTCATCTGAAGGCTCCACTATGGAAGAATCCATTTTCAAGCTTATATGGCTGTTGGAAGAATTCATTTTCTTGAGGATGTAGTACTCATGGTAACTTGCTTTTTCACAGTCAGCAAAGGAGAGAGCGACTCTAGTGTGAGTTTTCTAGAAAAAGCCTTGTATAAACATATCAAGTCTTCCAGAAAATGCCTTGTGTAACATATCATCATTAGAGTGACATCTCATCACCTTTGCCATATTCTATTGGTTGGAAGCAAATAACAGGTCCTATTAGCACTCAAGGGGAGGAGATTATACAAGGGAGTGAGCACCAGGAGGTGGGGATCATGGAGGGGCCACATTAGAATACATCTGCCACAGGTTCCACAGTCTATGGTCTTTCCACTATACAATGCTGCCTCTAGTAAAAGCTCAATATATATGAATTGATTTTTAAAAATTATATAAAACAATATAACGCCACTGGAAAAATGTGGGGGTAAAATCCCCATAATCTCACAATCCCAACATAACTCATTTGGTCTCTTGATCAAGGTGATAAGTACTCATTCCTGCTATCTAAAGCAATCATAATAATTGTGTTTGAATTCCTGTTAGTCTTTAAAAATATACACACTTCTCCTTTTCACAGCTGAGCAAATGTGTTATTCTCTAGACTTCCTTTTTCACTTTCGATATGGTAAACATTTTTCCTTGTTGCTTCATAATGTCCAGTGGTCAGTTTCTGTGTTCTCATAGCATTCTGCCAATTGGCCACACCACTGAACATTTACTTAACCATGTATGAATGGTTGGATATGCAGGCATATCCCTCACTACTGAAAACAAACAAACAGATCAACAAGACACAACAAAACCTTGCATAATCTCTTCAGGCATATAATTCTGCCCTCTTTTGAATTATTTACTTAAACTAGGAATCCAGAAGTGAAACTACTGGATCAAGGAACACAAAACGTTTCCATGGCTCTTGGTGCATGTTATCAATATGCTTCAGATTTTATTTGACTTTGACTGAATTAACAGCCTTCAAAATTGCCAAGGTATATGATAATGCTAATTGGAACTCTGTAATCACTAGAAATCAAGGCACAATCTTTACTTGCCCTTAATCCAGAGGTTTTGGTAGCAAGAAGTAGGGGAAATTATCTTTTCTTCATGGCCATGGTCCCCATCTCAGGGTCTTTTTCTGCCCTGGAGTTCAAGTAGAAGACATAGATCCATTCAGGACTTATCCTTCATACCAAACAATGTCATGTCTATTGATATTTTTCCTGGTGTCAAAGGGAAAAAGCCAAACTCTGTTTAAAGAGATTTATTCTGAGCCAAATTTGAGGACCATGGCCCGAAGCCACTGCCAAGAGACCTTGAGGTAGTGGACTCAATGTGGTTAGGTTACAGTTGGATTTTATACATTTCAGGGAGACAGGGGTTACAGGTAAAAATGTGTGGGAGGCATACATTGGTTTGGCCCAAAAAGGTGGGACATCTCCAAGTGGAGGCTTACAGGTTATAGGTGGGTTTAAAGAGTCTTTGGCTTGTAATTGTTTAAAGACATGAAGCTTTGTCTAAAGGCTTGGAATGTTTCAACATAAGGAGCTGTTATCAGAGATAAGCCACAGGACATAGATTTGTTGTGTAAATTGAGGACCTGAATGTTTGTCTTGCATACCCTTAAGCCTGTTAATGGGTTAATGTCCCCAAGAAGGGAGAGGGGCATGATAAGGTGTGTCTGACCTCCTTCCTTCTGACAGGCAATTTTGTTTTAGGATATTCCTTTGACCAGGAGGGGGTCCATTTAGTCAGCTGGTGGGGGGATGAGCCTTAAAATTTTAGTTTAGTTTACACTGGTCACAATGTGGGACTGTGCCTTCCCTGCAATGAGGCAGAGGCTATTCTCATGGAGCACTTGGGAAATCTGTATTTCCTTCTATACAGGGGTAGATTTGACTAATTTATATGTTCAAATGCAATACTCTGCTATTGTATGTATGCAATTTAGCAGCACACCTCACAGTAGCCTCCCCTGCAGTAGAAAAGAAAAAGAAGAAAAAAGAAGAGGTAACATAGACTGGCTTTTATCTGTCATCCAGTTAACACTAATACAGATAGATTAATTGCTTATTACTTTTCTCGTGATTCAAGAACTGATAGTTTGGATTTGGTGGTTATGGTCTTTTTTGTTAAAAAAAAGTATTTGTTGTGAGCTGGAGAATTTAGCTACCATATTTGGTTCTCATGTGCCTAACCTGTGACCTCACATCAGCCTGTTTGAAGATTCGCATGTTTTTGCTTACCCTTATATGGGAAGGCTGACTGTAGAATCTGTCTGACCAGAATTAGAATCCCTGTAGCAGTTACAGGAAGTGTGGCTTTAGGACATAGATTGCCTAATTAAGTTTCCTTACTGCCAGAATTTGTTCTTTAGAGAAGGTGATGAGTTGGAGAACATTTTTACTGACTACAAAATCACTATCATTTATGGCTCTTAATGATCCTTATAACCAATCGAATTCCCTTGATTCTAGAATGACAGAGTTCCAAAGAGGAATAAAATTTATTCAGGAACTCATTGTACTGGGTTGATAATAGTGATTAGGGCAGAGAGGTGGGGGCTGGAATGAATTGGTTTGTTTATTTTTAAATTCCTAGTGCAACCTTAGTCTGAAATTTTTGGATCAAAAGGTCCACATATATTAGACTAGCACTTGTCACAAATATTTAGCTTTGGTACTTGCTTATAACAGTTAGTGTGCTTTGTTTTATGGAAGACTTTTGCTTTAAGGGTACTTGCAAAGCTGCCGGAATAGCCTAAAGCACCTATTTCCCTCTTAGCACTCATTTTCTATAGGCACCGTGGAAGCACTTTGGAATGTTCTTAATTTCACACTTTCTTTGTCCAAATACATGAAAACAGTTTCAAATGGAGATACACCTTTTTTTGGTAAAGTAATTGTAATTTATATGAATCATTGCTTCTTCACAGTAACTTTTCCTGCTTCTGGCATGTTTCATTATCACAGAACTGCAGAGTGGGAAAGGGCAGAAGGATCATCTAAGAAAACTTACTCTGTGTATAAAACCCTTAACATAATCAACAGGTCTTCTTGTTCTTACCTTAGACCAAGATATGGAATTAAGAATGATACCAAAGTATTATGAGCCATATCCGTGCTCAAGTAGCCTTCATTAAGTTGACATACATCTAATTAGCATGAGACAATATATGGCAGTACATTATTTTGTTATTCGGTATGCTTAGTGTTTAAATAGTGCTTTTTACTCTGACAGAGCTTGGGAAAGTGTGAATTGGAGCAAATTCCTTAATCCATCTGAGCATTAGTTTCTTTGTGTATCTGTAATGAAAAAAAAAATAGCAGCTGCCTCATAAGATTACTGTGAGAATTAAAATAAAATAACCATGTAAAGAATTTAGCACAGTGCCTGGCCCAAAGGAAGCACTTAATAAATAATAATTATTATATTATATTTCACAGTGAGATTATATGTGGTATAATGCAGAGAGGGACTGGACTTGATACATATAGAATTCTGCAGCCTATTGCTAGCACACTCTGAAGTGGGATCTGTGTCCCACTGTTTCTTCTTATTAGCCCAGCCCTAATCCACCCACTTCCCTGTAGCAGAAAGAGGCCAGACTTTGATTAAAGGATGGTTTTAGATTCCATCATTTAAATTATCTGCTAGTATGGAATTTATAATCCTATAATTATAATTTATAAATTCCTTGAGAACATAACTAATATCCTTATTTTATTTTATTTTATTTTTACTCCTATCAGAGTAAGAACAGTAGTCTTGTACTAAGTAACTACATGCTTGATTGAATGGTAGCACTTAACATCACTAGGCAGGGGTCAAACACTGATCCTTTCCTAATAGCAGAGGCTACTAGCATTGGAATTGGGTATTCCATTCATTTTTGTTGATAATGATGTAGAGATTGATTAAATTATGTATATACTAATTTGGATTATAAAGGGAGCAAAATCACAGTCTCCTAAGTAGAAGTTAGAATTAAATTATATAGTAATAACACTTCAAAAGTGATATTCTTTGTAAAAGGTTGTAGGCCTTATATAAAAATCTCTTAAGTAAAAATCCATACAAAATATTATGAGGCTAGAAAGGGAACTATAGTGGAACAAACTTACGATTTGGAGTTAGGGACATCTAAGTTGTAATACCTGCCCTGCCACCCACTCACTTTGTGACTTTGGGTAAGTTTACTTAACCTTTTAAGGCTCAGTATTCCAAACTGTAAAACAGAGGTAATATCTACCTTATAGGACTATTAAGAATATTAAATGAAATAATATGAGTAAAGCACCCACCCACTATAGCTGCTATAACTTAATTGGCCTTCTACAAAAGGTAACTGTTATCGACATGAATGATAAGAAGACAGTGTATCTCCCAGTCTTTCCAGACCACAGCCATGACTTGAAATTCTCGTGAATTTGGAAATTATTACTGAGCACCTTCTGATACCCCAAAGTGTCTCTCTATGCTGTATAGGTCCACACCTTCTGTGAAGCCAGAGCTTTAAATCTTGTAAAAAATTTGAGCTTCAATCCTCTGTGCTTTGATTAAAGAAGTTGCTGTCTTCCCTACCATGGGATATGCTAGCATTGAGGTATTCTGTTGGGCTCTGGAGATTTCTGAGGACTCTATCTTCTGACCAGCTTTGTTCTAGGATGTCCAAATGGTATTTTGGAGAATAAAGACTTCCATTGCTCATTGGGGATGGACAAGGATCTGTGTGCAAACAGTAACCATTAACAATATCTCCTTGTATTCAATCCCTAATAAAAGGAATGTATGTAGGCATACTGTATATTCCACAGGCATTAGTACTTCAGGGGTGGCAGAAATAATCTGACATTGAAAAAGGTGGCTAAAACATAACTAAACCTCACTAATAAATGGAATTTTCTCCAATACATTTTGGATAACCCATCAATCTGATTTGACATGAGATGTTTAATCCAGGGAATTTCTTTTGAAGTAATGTTTCCAAATAACAGTTGAACTATGAAAAATCCAGCCCAGACAGCTTCAAAGACTGAGGTGTATTACTTTTGAATAAGCTCTTATAGGTTGCTGATTATAGCTATCTGACTTTTCTCAAACTTCCTAGCAACTCTAGAAACTATTGCCAGATTCCCAGTATGCAGTAGGAGTTTTCTAAAAAGCACCTTGACTGCTTGAGTAGTTGGATTTATTGACTTCCAAATGTACAGTGTGGAAAGGGAAAAAACAGTGGAGAACCCTGGCAGACAGTACATTAACTAAGTAATCAAAGTTAATATCATCATCAATAAGTCATGTTGGGCCCAGGCGCAGTAGCTCTTACCTGCAATCCTAGCACTTTGGGAAGCCGAGGCGGGAGGATCGCTTGATGCTCGGAGTTCAAGACCAGCCTGGACAATAGCAAGACCCTGTCATCAAACACACACACAAAAATTAAAAAATTAACCAGGCATGGTGGTGTGCGCCTGTAGTCCCAACTACTCAGGAGGCTGAGGCAAGGAGAATCTGTTGAACAGTTGAACCCAGGAGTTTGAGGTTGGAGTGAGCTGTGTTGATGCCACTGCACTCCAGCCCGGGCAACAGAGCGAAACCCTGCCTCCAAAATATATTAAAAAAAAAAAAAGTCGTGCTGCTATCATGTGCCCTCTAAGATGACATAATGAGAAAGACACTTCTCCTTTGTAATATTCATCCTAAATATCCAATCCATAACTCCAGTCTAACCATCAGAAAAACATCAGACAAACTTGACTTGAGGGGCATTCTACAAAACAATTTGCCTCAAAACTGTTAAGGTCATGGGAAACAAGAAAACTGTGAGACACTGTCACAGAACAGAGGAGATTAAGGAGACATGATAACTAAATGTAATGTGGCATCCTGGAAAGGAACAGGAAAAAGGACATTAGTATTAATAGAAAAGCTGGTGAAATCCAAATAGGCTGGAGTTTAGTTAGTAGTATTGTACCAATGATGATTTCTTAGTTACAATGAATGTACCACTGTGGGATAAATTGTTCTTCAGAGATAGATTTATGTGTAGAGCATTGTTCTCTAGGCAAAATCCTAAGACAGAGAAACTTTGCTGTCTTCCTTGCCTGCTTCTCTGCAGAGAGTCCCTACCTCCACTCCAAATATGTATACTGTCTACCCTTTCTGTGAAGATTAAAGTTAGCAAGTCAGTGATGGTAGAGTTTCAGGCATCAGGAACAATTGCATTTAGGGTAGGATGGTACTCCCAATGTTCTATATTTCACAGCCTCCCCTGGCTCTACACATAAATCTATCTCTGAAGAAATGGGAGACAGACTAAAGTTCCTTCTGACTCTAGGAAGAAGTATGGATAGGGAAGAGCTACAGATAAGAAAGGGCTGAATAGACTAAGTTATCCATAACTGATATTTCACAGTCAAGAAGAGCCTTTTTAACCCAGAAACAAGGCATGACTGTGTTTTCCTTACTGTGACCACCTGAAGACATAACTCTTTTTGAGAATCCTTTAAAGACCTACTTTCTTCTCTTTTCACATTAGAATCTGTTTTTGAAATTACTTAGGCCTTAACATCTCTTTGGAAATGGTACTTCAGACATGATTGTGGTAGAAGTGCAACTAAAAAGGAAAACAGTAACAGTAGAACTTTTTTTTTTCTTCTAGCAGCAGTAAAATAGCAAACCTTAGATTGTGTTCTCATGCTGCCACATCTTGGAACATCTGTCAGGAGAACTCCAAGGAGCCAGTGGTGGAGGTGGGAGATGGATAAGAAACTTCTTATTAGTCACCTTAACCCAGACTTGTTACTTGTTGGTAAAGAGATATGAATTTTAGGGTTTACATGGTTCATTGTGATGAAACCACTTTTGAAAATATTGCAAAACAGACAAACTAAGAACAAGTGTTGCTTGCTGTGGTTGTGTCCTAAGATTGAGCAATAGGAAGCAAATGTCTTAAGGACTCACGACAGTAGTCATTTAAAAATGCAGACTCTTCTGGTTTCCAATCTCTCTGGTTACCAAAGGACTACACAGTGTCAATGCTGCACTGGTCCATTGCCGAAAAGATTAACTGGAGTTTCAGATTTGATTTTCTCTTTAGGTGTATTTTGTAAGTGGATTAGTAAAAGACTGAACAGGCAGCTTTAAATGCTCTTTGTTTGCCCCCCCCCCCCGCCTCTGTTAAATCCTTAGGCACAGCCTAGGCAAAGGCAGGCTCGTTATTTTCCTAAAAAGCAGAGTGGCCCTTCCTAGGGCAACACTTGAAATAAGCAGAACCAACTGGAGGGAATATATATATATATATATGAATTTCTCCTGAGAAAGTTGACTAGGTCGCAAATTATAACCTGCTTTAGAAAGGCAAAATACATATCCACACAATTATTTATTCATTTATAGATTTCGATTATGTGTATAATTTAGTAGAAGAAATTATGAGCATACATTTTGAAAGTTTCCAAGTTTATTTTGTAATACTGTACTTTTAATGTTCAAGTACAACATGCTGTCACCTTTGTGAGCTCAGTTTTAACAGATGGCCAGTTATATTAAACTTTGCTAAGCACATCTTCCTTTTACCCAAACTATAGATTACATGCAATATAGATGGATGGAAAATGTAGCATTTGTGTAATCCTTATTGTGCTTAGTCTAGGTAGCATTGATAATAGCAGTAAGTGCTTATTCTCTCTTCTCTCATTAGCTTTGTCATTCACTTGACTCTTCTCACCTTGTATCGTTGTCTTAGCTTCTTATTTAAATACCCTGTTGTGTGTCCGTAGTTTCCCACGTGGGACAGAGGAACTGGCCTGAGCTGGTGCTTTCTCAGCACTAGACCTAGACTCCAACCCAGCACCAGAGTACAGTTACTTTGAGTCAAAGATTCATAACTTACGAAAACAAATGATGAACAGCAGCATGAGCTCTGGGTCTGGGTCCCTCAAAACCAGTGAGAAGAGGTCCTTGTATGTCAGTGCCCTGTTTGATTATGATCAGACTTGGGACAGCTGCCTACCAAGCCAGGGGCTCAGCTTCTCTTCTGGTGATATTCTGCATGTCATTAATGCCTCTGATGATGAGTGGTGGCAGGCAAGGCAGCTGACACCACATGGAGAAAATGAGCAGATCAGTGTGTGCCCCAGTAAGAAGAGGGTGGAAAAGAAAGAGTGAGCTCAATTTAAAACCATTAAATTTTACGCCAGGGTGGGGATGATTGAGTCTAACAAGACAAAACGTAAAAAGAATTTTCACCTCTCTCGAAAAGTTTCCATTTCACAAGAGCAAAGAAAACATGGTCCACGAAAGCAGCATACAACAGGGAGTGACATCCAACACCATTGACAACAAAAGCAGTTCCAAAGGACAAGAGGATGCTATTTTGTCATGTGAGCCAGTGACATGGCAAGAAATTACACTATGCAAGGCCTGTGATCATCCTGGGCCCAGTGAAGGACTGAGTCAACGATGACCTGATCTCTGGGTTCCTGGATCCTGTGTGCCACATACTACTGAGCCTCACAATGATAATGAGGTGAATAGACAAGACTACCACTTTGTGGTGTTCTGAGAAAAAATAGAGAAGGATATCCAGGAAAACAATTTCATTGAGGCAGGCCAATTCAATGATAATCTCTATGGGGCCAGCATTCAGTCAGCATGGGGAGTCGCAGAGAGGGGCAAGCATTGCATCTTAGATGTTTCTGGCAATGCTATCAAGAGACTGCAGCAAGCACAACTTTACCCTCTTGCCATTTTCATCAAGCCCAAGTCCACTGAAACCCTTATGGAAATGAACCAATGACAG
This sequence comes from Cheirogaleus medius, assembly GCA_008086735.1. Taxonomy (NCBI): domain Eukaryota; kingdom Metazoa; phylum Chordata; class Mammalia; order Primates; family Cheirogaleidae; genus Cheirogaleus; species Cheirogaleus medius. Next base: position 4,794,910 of record VBSM01000568.1, read on the forward strand.
ACATACAAACAAGAGAATAAGATCTATGACAAAGCCATGAAACTGGAGTAGGAGTTTGGAGAATACAGCCATTGTACAGGGTGACTCACTGGAAAAGATTTGTAACAAAATCAAACAAATCATTGAGGACCAGTCTGGACACAACATTTGGGTCCTATCTCCTGAAAAACTCTGAAGAATCCTCTCCAGCCATTCTCTTGTGAACAGAAGAAATCAAGTCCCTCTTCGCTCCTCCCTCTTCATTCCTGTCCCCAGGGAGAGAACAAATGCTACTGTTCTTGTCCCCTTTTTTAGATATGTCAAAAAGAAATTGAGTTTTAAGCTTTGTGCAGTGGCAATATCGTAGCCAATGCGGTTTATTCGAGGCTAGATTATTGCTAATTGAAAACTTTGCTCAATACCCGCCATAAGGACTTGAAATATAGTCAGCATGGGCAAATTTTTGACAGTCTCTATGGAGACTGAACAAACTAACAAACAAAAATACCTGAGTTTTCTAGTCCTGTTCTTTTTTTTAATTTTTGTTTTGTTTTAGTTTATTTTGAGTGATTATGTACCATCTCGCTCATCATGTGGCGGTACTCATTCCTGCATGGACCTTTCCCAAGCACTAGCACGGGTGCAAATTCATCAAAGCCATTGTTTTCATAAAATCCAAGCAGAAGCGAAGAGTGGAAGACTGATGGAAAGACAAACTGCACAGCTTGTGAAGTGAGCTAAAAGCACCACATGATGAGATGTTCCTGGACATTTCTACCTATCTATATTGCTGTATTGCAACTCTGAACAGCACAGCATAATGGCAACAGAAAGTATCTTATTTATATACATAGATATATATGTAATTTATATAAAATATATAGAAATTATTATATATATTCACACACATTTGAATTACAAAACCTTTGGAGACTTCATCGATGGTACTATGTTATTAGAGAAATGCTTTAGTTTTCATATTCCAATCAGATAGCATCTTCTATCTAGGCTGTTTGGGAAGGGATTGAAAATGGTAGTAAGTGCTGTACTAAGGGTACTTGCATTTGGTCATTCTCTTGAGAGGTTTTCTCTAGGAGGGGTCAGCCTGAGGCCTGAAAGAAAGGAGGGGTGAGAGAGTTGAAGACTACCTGAAAGCATCTGCTGCCCTGAGGTGCAGTCAGTTCTATGTGCAGAAAGAGAAAGAATGGCTAATGATGCTCCACGTGAAATAACTAAATACATAAATACCCTGTTGTAATTGAACTTTTAAATATATCTATGTCCAACCCTTCCAACTAGATTGTAATATTGGGAAGGGATCACAGTTTTTCTTTAGGTGTTCTAGAGAACTTAGTAAAGTGCTTTGGATGCCACTTACGAGGCACTCAAGAAATAATTGTTGAATAACTACCAAGTACAATTTATGACAATAATTTTAGATTTTAGTGCTTTTTAGTCAGAACTTCTGTCAGTGTTCATTAAGGGCCAGTAAAGAAAATACAACAGAGGTTGATTATAAAACAAAGAAAAAAACCCACCATGATCAAAATATTTTATGATAGGTTGTTACTTTCTTTTATGAAAAAGATCTCTTGTTTTCTCACTTGCAGTATCATTAGTGAAATTTTGTTTTGTCTTTGGAATTTGAAATATTCACACTGGTACCTTCTACAGCAGAAACCTTGTCAGTCTCCTTTCTTTAAAAGAAATGACCCTTGGCATGTTAGACAAGAAGCTTATTGAGGCGTGTTGGAAGGCAACTGTTTCCTCCAGCAACAATTGTTCAATGGCCCTGCTGTGTGTTTTCAGGGGGAAGAATACCCTAAATCTCAAACCTCTGACATGTAGGCAGAAATGACTTGGCATCCTTTGGGTAGAGATGAGGGGTGTGGTTTACTCTTGGAAAAAGATTGATTTAAATTCCTGGATAGTGCCATTGTCCTTGTAAATACAATGTGCTAAAAAGGTTATCAGTAACCTTCTTGGTCCAGAGTCATTTTCTTTCTGTAGGAAATTTAAATTTTATTCCTTGGTGAATCCTTGTAACACCCATTCCTATTTGTTCTGGTGATTTATGGTTTCCAGTCACATCTATTCACTGTGTCTCTATTTTAAGTCCTATTACGGAAATTAGTGTTACTGTATGCCCCCTTGTTATGGTGTGTTATAGTGAACATGTGCCTGTAGTCATATAAGAAAGGCTATAATTCTTTATATATAAAATATAATTTCTTGGAAATAAAAGTTAATATGTGAAATCTTGGACTTACAGATATGATCAAGTCAGGAAACAATTTTTTTTTTACATTCCCTGAAGATTCAAAGCTGAACAGATGTTCGTATTTGACATAGCAGAACCTATTAGCAAGGTATGAATATGGCCCATTCTGTTCAACCTTACAGAGATATAGAACACTCTAGGAGGTATATGTACTTGTCACTAAGCAATCTCAGAGCATGGGAGAAATGCTTGTGGTCCAGAGCTGATAGATTGAGGGTGGTAACTTCAGTGAAGGTATACTATCATGCCCAATGATACCAAGCCTGGCCAGCATCTTAACTCAGCACAGTGAATGGTGTTCTCAACATAGTAAGCATTCAATAAGGTGGAAAAGGCCTCAAAGAGTCATTTATCCTAAAAGTCCTCTGCTTTTTGTGTGTTCATGCAAACATGACTGATGACATTCTGACAGGGTCATGTAGAGTTCTTAGCATGTTAGCTGTAACATTAACTCTTTACTCATTCAAAAAAATCTGATAGGATGCTAGGTTTCTGAAAGTATCATATTAATGGGACATCTTCATATCTATTAAAATTTATAAATATGCTAATAATCAACAAATTACTTGACACATTTCACATCGATTGAACCCCCGACTGTATAATGGAGATTTAAAATCACTGATTTAATTGAATCTTCCATCAAGTCCATTAGTCTGATAGACACTCCTTTTTATTGACTTTTACATTGCTTTTCCTCAAAAATCAAAAGAAGGCATATGTTATATTTAGGAATGAAAGTTTGATTTTATAAGCCAATGCAGAACTAGGATCCCCATTAGAAAAATTACCTAATAGCAAATTTTGCCCCATTGTAACTGATCTTTAAAGCAGGCATTCAGTACTCTGATCTAAATAGCCTTTAAAAATTCTAGTTTCTATTGTGAGCAATTGAAATTGTTTTTCCTGCAGTTATGTGATGAGGAAGAAAATTACCCACAATCACAAGCAACTTAGAAGGATAAAAACACAACCTCTGTGCATGCATGCCTGTGTGGAGGGGGAGTAGGGTGTAAACCTAGAGGGGCCCTGACTGTATGTGAGTTTCTTATTTTGCATTTTCGTTCTCATTGGCAAGACTGTTTCTTTTTATTTTATTTTTTGGTGCATCTGCCCCATGTGTCTTTTTAGTGTGACTCCATGAAGAAACTTTCTAATTGTGCTCCTGCAGCTCAGAAATGTTAAATTACGGTTTTAAATATGGGTAAATTACCATAGATGTGTGAATTCAGATTCTAAAAGAAATGTATATCAGAGGAGAAACCTAACTAAAGATTATTACTTTTACTATTTTCAAAACTCTTTGCTAGATATGATGAGAAGACAAAATAAATATTCTATCTGTTAATCTAGTTGAAGTAGCACAGGCATACCTGAAAGATACCTTAGTAGCACATGTTTAGAGCTAATGAGTGGTATAGATATATTCCAAACATAGTATACAGACAGGCTTAGGTCTTATATCTTCTTATTCAGTTTCTGTTCTGAACAATGAAACTTGAGACTTAAGTGACTCTGAACCTTGTGTGATTCCTCAAGAAAGGATTAATTTTCATTGACTATACAATGCTTGTTAAGATGGAAAGCAAACTTGGGTTGTTTGGAAAGAATTTCAATAGAGATGAGATTAAGACAGGCTTATAGATAATCAGAAGAAAATATAGCTTCCCAATACCCACAATTTTGAGTTAACTGCATTACTTTAGGTTATTGATAGCGTCAACTAGCCTGGCATCTGCATCGTTGAAAATGGAAATTTTCAATGGGGGGAAAAAAAAAAGTCAGCTTGATAAAAGGACCTGTAGGCTAAAAGCTCCTTGACTCATTTGTGAGACATCATTAACAAGACAATAATAAAGAGGGGAAAATCATATATCTTCTCAAAGAAACCACAAATTTTGTTCCACATCTGAATTCATTTATGCTAGCTCATAAACACTTTGTTGAATTTGAAAAATAAAAACAACAAAAGCTGTTTGCTAAGCAATATGGTTTCTTGTCATTTGGGTCCTAGATTAAGAAGAAACAGCAAGATGTGCTTGGCTTCTTAGAAGCCAACAAAATAGGATTTGAAGAAAAAGATATTGCAGCAAATGAAGAGAATCGGAAGTGGATGAGAGAAAATGTACCTGAAAACAGTCGACCAGCCACAGGGTACCCCCTGCCACCTCAGATTTTCAATGAAAGCCAGTACCGTGGGGTAAGGAAACAATTTTAATTCTTGTTTATTGAAATAAATTGCCCCAAATCCATCCTATTTATTTCATCCCCACCTCCAAATCTGCTTACAGTCATTTTCCCTCTGCAACCACTAAGCAGCTGGAGTATTTTGCCTTCTACTGGGAGGCAAATGGATGAGTCAGCCACACACACAAAACTAACTGTAAATGTACAAATACAGACCTTGGATATAGAGTTGACTTTATAGTTTTTCATCTTGCTTCCAATCAGAGAAATTGTGTTTCTATTGTGTCCAAAGAAAAGCCTCTGAAAAGAAGTCATCTGCTTTAGTTATTTAGATTAAAATTAGTTAAAAAGAGAAATATCTGATTTTCTCCTTGAAGCTAGTAATACTTATATTTTGGTATCATTAGTGGATTTTCTCAAAATTTTCAGTTAGCTAATAAAACTCATATAAAGAATGAGGGAGGCTGGGCTTTTGGTGGCTCACACCTGTAATCCTAGCACTCTGGAAGGCCGAGGTGGGTGGATCATTTGAGCTCAGGAGTTCGAGACCAGCCTGAGCAAGAGCGAGACCCCTATCTCTACTAAAAAAATAGAAAGAAATTAGCTGGACAACTAAAAATATATAGAAAACATTTGCTGGGCATGGTGGCGCATGCTTGTAGTCCCAGCTACTCAGGAGGCTGAGGCAGGAGGATTGTTTGAGCCCAGGAGTTTGAGGTTGCTGTGAGCTAGGCTGATGCCATGGCACTCTAGCTGGGGCAACAGAGTGAGACACTCTCTCAAAAAAAAAAAAAAAAGAGGGAAACAAAACATTGAGCTTTTCCTTTATGACAGGGACTTTTAAGTGTGCCATCTTATTTCATCTTCATTTTAACCATGGAGTAATTGCCTTCATTTTATATTCTCTATTTACTGTTTATTTAAGTAACTTCTGTAGCCTATGGCCATTCTAGGTACCATGGCATGCACAAGTATAAATAAAACATAGACTCTTCTCTTGAGGAACTGGTTGGGCATGGGGTGTGGGAAGAATCATACACACCTGATATAATGCGAGAGCGATTATGAAACCACATACATGCAAGGACATGACACAAAAAATATATGCAAGAGCTATAGAAATTTGGAGTAAATAGATGTTTGTATTGCTAAGTCTTCAGGTTTATTTATTTATTTTTATTTTGTTAAATTTCAGAATATAATGGGGGTACAAACATTTTGGTTTCATAAGTTGCTTTTGTACAGTTTGAGTCAAAGTTATAAGTGTGCCCATCACCCAGATAGTGTACATTGTACCTGTCAAGTTGTGAATTTACACATCCCTTCCTCCCCCCTCCCACCTGCTTGATTTCCATTGAGTTTTACTAACATGTACACATGTATGTTGATCAATTGGTTCCAATTTAATAATGAGTACACGTGGTGTTCGTTTTTCCATTATTGCAATACTTCACTTAGAAATATGTTCTCCAGTTCCATCTAGGTTGTTCACCATTTTTCACGGCTGAATAATACTGCAAGGTATACGTGTACCACATTTTATTAATCCACTCATGTATCGGTGGGCACTTGGGTTGATTCCACATATTTGCAATTGTGAATTGTGCTGCAATAAACACTTGAAACCCCAAAGATTCTACCAAGAGTCTCCTGGAATTGATTAAAAAAATACAGCAAAGTCTCAGGTTACAAAATCAATGTACACAAATCCGTAGCATTCCTATACACCAGTAACAGTCAAGCTGAAAATCAAATCAAAGACTCAATACCTTTCACAATAGCAACAAAGAAAATAAAATAACTGGGAATATATTTAACCAAGGTGGTAAAAGACCTCTACAGGGAGAATTATAATCACTGAGGAAGGAAATTGCAGAGGATATAAACAAATGGAAAAATGTATCATGCTCATGGATTGGTAGAATCAACATTGTTAAAATGTCTATACAACTGAAAGTGATTTACAGATTCAATGCAATCCTCATCAAAATACCGACATCATTTTTCCCAGATTTAGAAAAAATAATTCTGTGCTTTGTATGGAACCAGAAAAGACCCCAAATAGCCAAAGTAACCTTAAGCAAAAAGAGTAAATCAGGAGGCATCACTTCACCAGGCGTCAAGCTACACTACAAGGCTATAAGTAACCGAAATAGCATGGAATTGGCAAAAGAACAGAGACATAGACCAATAGAACAGAACTGAGAACCCAGATATAAAACCATCCTCATATAGCCATCTAATCTTTGACAAAGCAGACAAAAACATACACTGGAGAAAAGAATCCCTATTCGCTAAATTGTGTTGGGAATATTGGATATCCACATGTAGACTACTGAAGCAGGATCTGCATCTCTCACCACTCACAAAAGTTAATTCACAATGGATGACAGCCTTAAACTTAAGGCATGAAACTATAAGAATTCTAGAAGAAGAAAATGTTGGAAAAACTCTTATAGATACTGGACTAAGGAAAGAATTTATGAAGAAGACCCCAAAGGCAATCACAACAACAACAAAATAAATAAATGGGACCTGATTACATTAGAAAGCTTCTGCACAGCCAAGGAAACAATTAATAGAGTGAGCCAGACAACCTACAGAATGGGAGAAAATATTTGCATGCTATACATCCAATAAAGGGCTAATAACCAGAATCTACAAAGAACTCAGGAAAATCAGCATGAAAAAAATCAAAGAACCCCAAATGTCAGCAAAAGACATGAACAGAAGCTTTTCAAAAGAAGAAAGACTATTGGCCAATAAAGATATGAAAAATGCTTAACATCTCCAATCATCAGGGAACTGCAAATCAGAACCACAATGAGATATCACCTAACTCCTGTGAGAATGGCTTTTATCAAAAAGTCCCAAACAACAGATGGATGCCAAGAAAAAGGAACACTTATACACTGTTGGTGAGACTGCAAACTAGTGCAACCTCTATGGAAAGTACTATGGGGATACTTCAAAGAACTAAAATTAGACCTACCATTTGATCCAACAATCCCTTTATTGTGTAGTTACCCAAAGGAAAATAAGTCCTCAGTTTAACATGACTGAGGAGCAGATGTGTTTAGAGGCATCAATTCAAATCTTCTACGTCATACATTTATATGGGAGTGAGAAGGATGCTTTTTGGCAGAAAGCCTTTCAAATGCCAATTCAGAACATCCTATGGAGGAATATGATAAAAATGAGAAAGTACACTGGTAGAAAATATTTTATCTATGAGTGAATTTTTCACCTCTAAAGAGGAACCTGGAGATTTCAGGGCCAATGTGCAAAGACATGGTCTGTAAATACGGAGAAGGCACTTAGGCTATTCTTTTATATAATGTAATATCAGTGCCATAATATTTGAAATTTCTGCAAATTTCAGAATCTCAGGTACTGAAATAGGCCTCATCTAGTCCAATGTAAGAAAGCATGTGTTGTCTTAATCTCTCCTTCTTGAAGCAGAAATTTCAATTGTTTGACTTTTGAAAGTAAACACATTTTGGAATATAAGGGAACATTTGAGAAACCACATTTATCTGGTTTATTTCTACCTTTCAAGCCACACTGCAGGAAAATGGAGTGTGTTATAGAAATAAGGCAAGTATCACTGAGAAATGGGAAGATGGAAATTAATGGTAATGAGAAACAAATAATCAAATAAATATTTGTTAATGAAAAAGGAATCCAACCTCAATTGAGTGCCTGCTTTGTGGAGGCACTGATTTAGGGAGTTTAATAACAGTAAAAGTTAAGATTTGTCATTTTCCAATTCATGGGGAGAAGAGTACATAGAAATCATTCACATTTTAAAGCTTATCACATTTTAAGTAATTGTGCTACATGCTTTATGTGTATTATAATAATCCATTCTCATACTAATCCTATGAAGTAGGTATTGTTATTATTATTTTATAGATAAAGAATTTGAGGCCTTGAAGAGGTTAACTAGCTTTCTAGGTCACACAACTAGGAAGTAGTAATGAAACTAGGATTTAAACCTGGATTTGTTTTACTCTAAAGCTTCTACTCTAATTAAACCACACTGTGTTGTTCATTTTGCTATTTACTCAGAAATGTCTTCATTTTTTTTTTTCTTGCTCTGTTCTGTATTGTGAGGGGCTATCTTCTGCAAATTACATTTCCCAGTCCCCATTGCCAACTGCTCTCTATTAGGTTCGGCCAATAATGGGAGGCACTGGTTGGAAGATTACAGGAACGGAGGAGGGGAAAAGTCAAGGTATCCTTTTCCTTGTTTCTGGAGCTGCCCATGACAGCGGCTGTGTCTCCTTTGTGGTACCAGCTCTATCAGGTGTCCCAGCTCCTGGGCTCTATAATATCACTGTCTTTATTTTTCCCTCTAGACCAAGCTGTGGTAGGAGCTTCCTACTGTTGCTAATCTCTGGGTTGTCTCACCATCTCCTGTTTGCCTTTCAGTTCTTTAACCCTTTGTAATTAGGTATCCATATTAAATTACCTCTATTAAACTATCTCAGGTTTCTCAACCTTGGCACAATTGATATTTTAGGTGGATAATTCTTTGTTTTCGGGGGCTGCCTTGTACATTGTAGGATCTTTAGCAGCATCCCTGGCTTCCACACATGAGATGCCAATAGTACCTCCAATTGTGAACAATCAAAAATTTCTATAGACACTGCCAGATTATCCCCTGGGGGAAACATTACATCCTGTTGAGAACCACTTAACTATGCCTTAGATTCTTATTTCCTGACTGGAACCTGACTGGAACTACCCTACTTATATATGTGAGGCTCTGCTATAGAAGATACAAAATTTTGAGGATAATATTCGTTCTGAAAGAGGTTATGTTATATATATGAAGAACTAAAATTCATTTTCATGAAATGATAATTAATATAATACCAATATATGGTAGAATACATTCTGGATTAATGTTATTGGAATCTCAGATATGTAAATATAGTATCTTTACTTTTTCTCTTTAAGAGAATTCCTATAGAAGAAACAGACTCTGTGACAGTCTGTTTTGTTTACTCTTATGTTCCTTGCATCAAGAGCAGTGCTTGGCACATAGTAGGTGCTCAATAAATATTTGTGGAATGAATGAATTAATGTGGCTTAATTAAGAAACTGGTGTTCTTTTCTCTCAGATTCACAAACTGTTTATGTTTTCTATGTTTTGGGCCAAAACAAATAATAATATACTTTGACCCCAAAATACTTGAAACAGAGGCAACTAGAGTCCCCTACATAGCGTCATATCATCGGACTTCAGTCTGGATGAAGACTTGCTTTCTTTCACGTGAATCTAAAGACTAACATGAGTTGTTTTTGTTACTTTGATGATAGTAAGAAATACCTTCTCTGTGACTACTGGATTCTTTTAACTAGTATTCTGAGGTTACTTCCAAGTGGTTGAGTATACATATGATATATATGGTTTGTTTTCCTTGAGTATCTCTTATCAGTCACGTGTCTCAGTATGGAATAAGTGTTAGGATCCAGTTAGTTCCACTTTTGAATAGTGAACTCAAAAGAGTATAGGAGCCTGCACACATATGCTTGTTGTTTAGGGTTTATTCCTTTGTCAAGATCTAGAGTATACAAAAAGATGTCTTTAATCAATTTTTGGAGAGATCTCAGTGGCTCTATACAATTCTGGCTGTATTAAATAAAACCTCTAAATAAGAGGAAAATGACTAGTCTGATATTTCTTTGGATAGGGTTCAAACTTTTAGGGTCATCCATGGTTTGAAAAGCTCTAAGCTTTATATCTCCAGATCTTCAAAGTGCCTGGGTTAAAAAAAAAGGTACTCGGAAAAGGACCCTGCAATTGGTAACCTGTTGGTGAGGCAATTTTTAGGGAAGCCAGCAAATAATGAGTGCTTTCCAACTCTAATAAATTAGGCAAAATGCCAAGCTTATCTCTGTGTGTTTAAAAATCAAACTAGTTAAGGCCAGATATAGATAATGGCTATGTTTTCTATGTATGCTTGCTATTGATTATAAGTCACAGTCAAATTTAGGCAAGTCTATTTGTTACTTTTGGAGAATGCTTGGTGGCTTAGAGGATGACAGTAGGAAGCCCAACCAAATTCAGTTGCATGAGGCTTCTCTTGGATTCCCCAGGTTGAAATTTCCTAATGGTTTGGTTGCTTTTCTGGTCATATTTCACGAACCTCTCAGTCCCTTCCTCAAAACACAGAACATATTCATTATTCTTCTGGCCTTGAGCATGTCTAGCTAATATCTGGTCTACTGTAGATTCTGAGGAAATCTCTATGTAAGTCAATAATGGAAGAGAAATATGAGGTACTAGAAAGCAGTCTCCCACCAGAAATAAACAGCCTCTTACTGTGAAATGGCTGTTTGGGGCTATGGAAGAAGCTACAGGCAGATTTAAATTCTATGTGATATGGAGTAAATCACCCTGCAGTTTCTGTCCAACAGAACAGCACACTTTCTAACCCATATTAAATGGAATCCAGAGGCCTTGCCTCTTTACTACTTTTCCCAGAATTCTAGCATTATGGAAGTTAGCTTGTCTGTTCCCTAGGAGATGGCTGATCCTGTCTACTAGCTAGATCATTCTGAATAAATGTCCCATTTTCTTTCCTTTGTTGGTTGCTCATTGCTAATTCTTCTTGCCTTCTTTTCACCAAGGACTATGATGCCTTCTTTGAAGCCAGAGAAAATAATGCAGTGTATGCCTTTTTAGGCTTGACAGCACCACCTGGTTCAAAGGTATGATACCCATTTTTCCTGCTTTATAGGTCATTATATTACTGCTGGGTTTTTTGATCAGTAAGATTTTCACCTTTATTAAGTATTCAGATTAAGTCAGAGGCAGTGCATCATAGCTAATCTACGTTCATTTAATCCCTAGTAGGGCAGACATGTCTGCATAGTCACATACATAAAGTATGTGTTTAGGAGGTAGATGGAGTTAGCTGCACAAGACAGCAAATTTCTCATTGACCCATTCACAAATAAATGGTTAGCAATTTTAAAGACTCCTTTATTTCAGCTGTCATGCATGATTCTACATCAATAGCAAGCATCTTACTTCAAGGTAATCTCCTTGGCAGCATTTATTGTCTTTGTGTGAGAGCAAATGATAGAGTCATCCATTCAGGTTAACTAAGAGCATTTAAGTTGCAAAACTGGTCACCAAATTGCTAGCTAAATTTTGGGCTTTTATCCTGCCAACACAAATTAATTTTTCAAGTGACAGTATTCCTAGGGGAGACCAAATAAAGAAAGCAAAAATGAAATAGACTATCTAATGAAATGTCTCAAAGCTATGGACTTATTTAAATATACCTTTGCATTTTACAGTAGGTCTTCTCCACATAAGCTGGCTTAATCAAAATATATGTCCCCTGCTCTATCATTTTATGTTTTGCTCTTAGCAATTGATTTTGTTAGATTCTTTGAACTCCCCCAGTTCCTTCTTCAATTTTGAGAGTTTGTGTTTGAGATTTACTAGCATTGTGTTTACATCACTTCGAAATTGTTTTTCCTTGCCAAAATTTATTTTCCCATGGATAAATTGTTTTACTTTAGGCTTTGTATAATTTTAATTGTAAGAAAAGTTATGCAAGGAACTTTGTTTAAATAACTAAGACCCTAGTTAAGTCATCAGGTTCAGTGCAGATTTGAGGAAATATGAAAGGATAGTCTGTTTTCTGTGATGACTCCCTCCCCTTCAGTTAAAATTAGAATTCATCCATTCATCTGTTCATTCAGAAAGTATTTATTTAGTGTCAAGCACTGACTAGACATTAATAGTGGGGCAATACAGAGAATACAGCATAGTCCCTACATTCAAAGTGTTTATAACATAGTGAGTGGCATTTATACAAATAATTACAGGACAAATATTTGTACACATAATATCTCAAAACATTCTTTGCTAAATTTTATAAATTGGTATGAATAAAGTGCTGAAGAAGTCGAGAGGAAATAATCATATATTCCTACTCAGGAGGTTGGGGAAGGTTTCATGGAGGAAGTGGCATTTAAACTATTGGGGATTCCATAATATTGAAGTTACACTAAAGCATCTTTCACAGAAATAGCAACAGAAACCATTGCATTGGGGTATAGTTGCCCGTGATTTTGTAATTAGGGAGCAGAGTATAATATAGCATGGCTCCAGAATAGATATATTAAATAGAGGAGTCTCTATTAGGAAGCAAGGTTGGCTACATAGATGGGGGCAAGATTATGATTGCTGTGCTATGTAGATTCAGCTTTATTCTCTAGGCATCCAAAAGCCATGATGGGGAATGGAGGAAAATGACAATGTGATTATTTCTATATTTTAAAGTGTGATTTAATTTATGTCTTAAGAAGAAAAATTTTGCAATTGTATGGATTGTGAAACATCGAAGAAATGAGATAATAGAGACAGACAGATCCATTAGAGGATACCTTAAGAGTACAGAAAAGTGATTGAGAGGGCCTAAAGTAGGACAACAGTCTTAGAAAGGGAAAGATGGATTTAGGAGACACAAAAAATTCACATGTTGTAGGATTTAGCAATTAATGAGATGCTTGTACTTCCCCCAAACTGAGAGGGATTAAAGCTATCTCTGGGTCCACTAACCTGGATGATTGGGAAGTGAAGTAGAGGTCACAGAGGAAACAGAAAAGTGAGTGATCCAGGGAAGGAGTTAGTCTTGGGAATGAGAGGACATGTGGTGTTCTTCTGAAAGTGGAAGAAATGGGAGAGAAGAATAAAAATAGAGAAATTTTAATGTGTGGAGGTTGAGGAAATTCACTAAATGTCTTACCTTCAGTGTGAGGTAGGAGGAAAAGTTATCTACTAGGAGTGAGGGGAAATTTGGGACAATAGAATCTTGAGGAAAATTGGAAGGATTCACTTGTTGAAAATAGGCTAGGGAGTAGGCTAAATAGTGAATGGAAGGGCGGTTGAGCATGAACCTTGCTGTAGTTAGAATTGATGAGCCCATGGGGAAGACAGCGTGGTTATAGTGTTTTTTTTTTCCCATCATTGTTTAAGCCTTGGAGTAGGAATAGAGTAAAAGAACACGGGATGTTGTGAAGTACTGGACAAGAGGGAGCTGATACATTGGATATTTAATAGCTTTTTCCAGGACTAAAAGTGATGAATTGATATCAGAATGGTTATATTTTTATACTTCAGCTCAATTTCTAGAGTTTTCCCCTTTTAACAGTACTGGCTGAATAGAAGGTATACCAAATAAGAAATGCAACTAGTTAACCCACATTGGGAAAGTGTACTGATAATAAAAGAAATGTGAGAAAATGATATGTAGTTTTTATCTGTGTAATCAGCAGAAATAAAATGATAGAACTTGGTGCTGAGAAGGTTATATTGAAACAGATGTTCTAATATATTACAGGTAGTATAAATTGGTACTCCTTTTTGAAAACGAGAAGACAACTATGAATCAAAAACCTCAAAAATGTTTATACTCCTTCATGCAGTAATTTTGCATTGGGTATTATAGTGTAATGAAATAGTTCTGTACATGGAAAAAGCTTTATGGATAAAACCACAAATGAAAATGTTGTTTATAATCTTAAAACTTTGAAAACAAGTTAAATGTTTAACAGGAGGGTCAACCACATTAATTCATCCACTGAATGAACTTCATGGATAAATATTATGAATCAAAGTATCATACTGTATATCCTGAGCTTTGGAAACAAGTTAAATGTCTACCTATTAGGTCAACAAAAATAGTTTATTCACTGAATGAACTTGTGCTGTCATTAAAAAATGATAGTTTATAAAAGGATATATTAAATGAGCTATAGAATTGTTTGCACAGTATAATTAATATTCTAATTACATTTAAAATTTATGCATAGAACAAAAAGACTGAAAGGAACCATAGTTTTTTTTTTCCCTTTTATTTCATCATATAATGGGGGTACAAATATTGTTAG
>VBSM01000568.1:4830054-4859163 GCA_008086735.1 Cheirogaleus medius
TCCACAACTTTGCAATTGTGAATTGTGCTGCTATAAACATTTGAGTGCAGGCGTCTTTTTAATAAAGTGACTTTTGATCTTCTGGGTAGATGCCCAGTAGTGGAATTGCTGGATGAAATGGTAGATCTACTTTTTTGCTTTAAGGTATCTCCATATTGCTTTCCATAGAGGTTGAACTAGTTTGCAGTCCCACCAGCAGTGTAGGAGTGTTCCTATCTCTCCGCATCCACACCAACATTTATTGTTTGGGGACTTTTTGATAAGGGCCATTCTTACTGGAGATAGGTGATATCTCATTGAAGTTTTTATTTGCATTCCCTGATGATTAGAGATGTTGAGCATTTTTTCATATATTTGTTGGCCATTATTCTGTCTTCTTTTGAAAAATTTATTAGTAAATCTTAAAAGTTTGATGCCTATAGACAATTAAGATTTTTTACAGGGTTCCACAAAATGTTCACAAATGATTGAATCATGAGAAATGATTTTAATGCACAATTGAAATGGTAAAGGTCTGTGTGTTAAAATGATTAATTTAATGGAACAGTTCTGTCATTATAATTAAAAGTAACTGATATATATGTAAGTGTATGTGGACCGATATAAGTAAATATCTCTTGTATCACAACTGCTCATTCATTCCATCTTCAGGAATTTCAGAATCTCTTTATTCTCCTTTGCCTTGTGAAACATTTCAAAATCCTAAAAAAAAAATTAAAATTAACTTTAATACCAATGTTGATAATTCCCAATTATGAAGTCATTAAACTCAACTGTCCAGGTTAAGTTTGCTAATTATCTTGCCAGGCCTTTGCAAACCTCTGCCAGCTAAGTTAGATGAAAAAATTCCCTAGAATACCAGTTATTTCATATTATAATGTACGATGAAAACCACTGCATGAGTATCCCAAAACAAGCAGTGTGATATATTTCCGTTTTATGACAATCTTTTCATCATAAAGTACAAATTGTTTTGTCTTTAGGATCATAATTAACTTATTCTATGGATGGGCAAACATGACCCTCATGCTCCACAAATGTGTTATTTTCCCATGTATATGACCTTAAGATATGAAAATAAAATAAAATGGACATTTACTCTTACTCCACAATATTCTTGGCCATTGAATATCTGAGGTGGTAGAGCCTTAGGGGTAGATACCTTCATCCTCATTTCTTGAAGTACTTTCAAACTGACAGAAATATCTATTAATTCATACTTTATTTTGTAAGAATCTAAAATTCTGATAACTTCTTCCTGTCTCTGCTTCACCTAGATAGAGGTATAGAGAGGTAGAAATATGTTAATCAACTGGTCCCAACGTTTTTATGTATTTTTCATTATTTTCTGTTCAATATGTTATGGAAGAAGTTTTAATGGTGTAAAGTCTCTTTGAGAAATGAAAGGTAATTTTCCTGTAAAATCACACCCCCCACACATATCTACATATGTACATTATATATATATGGCATATGTGTCATATATAAATATGTTTAATAGGTACATTTTGTATATAATATACATTATATTTTCTTCCCATGGATTTCATCTCTCTATTTAGGCATAGTCTCTGCTTGTAATTTGGAACTTGTAGTATGTTTCCCTTGAATTTAAAAACCTGGTATCATGCCCATTTCCATATATATAAAAAAGAAGAATTGTAGTAAGTTTTCAGTGGGGGCTGAAAATCCCTAATGCATTATAAATATTTACCAGATTGACTTCATACTGCAATGAAGTGGTAATAACATTCTGCCAACAGTTGAGGCAGGCCTTTGCATTCATCACTGCATTCATTTATGCTGATATCTATGGCAGCTCTGTGTAGGAAATGGACATGATAGGAAGGTTTTAAATTTGAGGGAAACATACTACAATTTCCAAATCGAAATCAGAGACTATGCCTAAATATAAAGATAAAATCCAGAGGATGAAAAATTAAAATAAATAAGTACACAAGAGAATTAAGATTCACAAATATGCAAGTGGATAAAAATGGTCAGTTCTTGCTCTGTCACACCATATAAAATGTTAGACTTCTATCATCTGTTAATAGGCTGTATTTCTCCCATTGGCTTTTCCCTTGAAACACATACAACTGCTAAAGTAAAACTTTAATAGTTGGTTATCTTTTAAACCTATTTTATCACTACAATCTTTAAAATACCTACAACACGAATCTTAGGTGAAGGTTGAGGTTTCTACGTTTTCACATGACAATCTTGGACCATTTTGTCACATAAAATCTCTGATGATAGAATGAGAAAACATATGTGAAAGCAATTTGACAAGTATAAACCCCGGCTTATTCAAGTGTAATTCCTGTGAAAGTGCTTGTCAGTAGGCTTTTTGTTTGATGATTTGAAAATGTAATCCAGCCGTGCTTAGAAAACTCTGTTTCCAATGGACAGCTGTGAAATTTCTGAAATTCCAAAATACAGCATTTCTACTTTCTAAGGCTCATTAGTTTTGAAAATTTCAAAAGCACGTTGAATGCGGCTTAAGTCATATTTTTTAGTAGTTTTTCAAAACCTTTTTCAGAGGAACACATTAAGAGAAGAACAGTTGCCTTGACCAGTGCTATTCTGTGTGTGATTAACAGACAGGCAGCATCAGCATTACTCCACCTTAAATCTACAAAATCAGACTCTCTGGGGAGTGGGTCCTAGGAATATGTGTTAACAAGGCCTCCAGATGATCTCTATGGTACAGTTTGAGAGTCATGGACCAAGAGTTGGGTGAGTCCTCTGCTGCATCCATTGTGATCTTTATTTATTCCAAAACATGCCCTCTTACACACTCTTACTTCCATACCCAATAACATAAATCCCAATGTTAAAAACAACAGCAACTAGTCAATTGCCCATACTTTTCTTTTTAAAAACTCCTTCTTGTTATCGTTGTTTCTTAGTACTCAGGTGAAATCACTAATCTACCTGGACAGGCTTTCTGCAAAAGCAATACACTTTTTCTAGGTTCAAATCAAATCTCATTCCTCCCTCCAGCTATTGTGGTGTCTGACACACTG
Organism: Cheirogaleus medius; assembly: GCA_008086735.1. Taxonomy (NCBI): domain Eukaryota; kingdom Metazoa; phylum Chordata; class Mammalia; order Primates; family Cheirogaleidae; genus Cheirogaleus; species Cheirogaleus medius. The sequence continues at coordinate 4,833,084 of VBSM01000568.1, forward strand.
CAAGTGTGATGAGTGTTTGTCAACCATTTATAATCAACTACCAATCCTTCAGTTTTCATGCTTCTCTAAAAACTTTGCAGAATGAGGTTCTTAGCCATATAGTGATTCTTCTATTACTGTGCTGTACAGTTGATAACCACTAGCCACATATGACCATTGTGCCCTTGAAATATGGCTAGTCCAAAATGAGATGTGCTATATGTGCACAATATATAATGGACTTTGAAGACTGAATATGAAAGAAGAATGTGTAACATTTTAAAAAATATTGATTACATATTGCAAAGATAACATTTTTGATATTTTGTGTTAAACAAAATATATTAAAATTAATCTCATCTCTTTTTTAAATGACTACTAAAATTTCTAAATTATATATGTGGCTCTCGTTTCTGTTGGACAGCATTGTTCTATAATACTTCCTATAACCTGGTCGAAATAATTCCTCTAAACCTTAATTCAACTAATAAATGTCTGATCTATGCAAATACACTTGCTTCTTAGAAATCAACAATCAGTTTGGCCTTCTTCGGGGTTGCCTAGTCTTCTTTGAGGATTTTGGCCATTTGCTCACTGGTAATTTTCCTCTCCCATCCTAAACAGGGCTTTTTATTATTCTTTCATTTGAAATATGGCAAAATTATTATAGGCCCTTAAGATGGTTGAGCACAGGATATCAAAATCTCCCAGATCAACCAGTTCTCAGAGCACGACCTGGGTGAGGGTATTAAACATTTTCTCTGCTCTTTCTTACCCCTCCCACCTCTGTAAACCTAGAAAGTAGGGAGTTGAAGAATAAAAGGCAGAAAGGGGCTGGTAATGTCTTAGCACAATCTTGAAGTCCCCAGTCTCTCCCTCCCACTCCCAGCCCCTGTTGAGGTTATTTTCTTCCTACTCACCTCCCTAGAGCCTGACACGCTGGTGTAATACACTTTAACAGAACTCATTGTTCCGAGGCTACTTTGCAGAAGTAACACAGGGTCAACCTCTTCACCGCTGCTTCACGCTCAACTCGGCTTCGCTGAGTCCCAGCATCCGGCCCTGCCCTGCCCTTACCCATGGCCGTTGCTAAGGGCCAGCGACCCGTGCGCTCAGGATTGGCTGGGAAACAAGTGCCTCTGTGGCGCAGGCGAATGCCCATTCTGGGGAACACAGCGCGCCTGGTGATGAGGGAGTGGAACCCCCACCGGCCTAAGGGCGGGGGTTGGACTCTTACAGGTGATAAACTCCGGCTAAGTCCTCTTCTCTCTGCTCATCTGCCAGGCCCAGGGGCGGGGGAGCGGGAAGAACAAGTGGACTGGGGCGGGGGAGCGGGAAGAACAAGTGGACTCTGCAGTCCTGCTGCTCCTTTCCCCCCTCCCTGCTTGGGAATTGAAGCCAGCGGAGCCTTCCTGCTGGCAACCGCGGCAGCCGCCACGTATGAAGGACTGAGGCACCTGGGGAAGAAGATGATCAAAATGCAGTGTGATGAGTGAAGAAAAGAGATAAATAAACTCGTGTTGCCTGGGTTCGTAGGGACAGAGCCAGGGTGCTGGTAGGGATGTGACCAGCCTAACACCTTTTGTTATCTGTTAGCATAAGGAGGTGTCTCCTTTCTCTCTCCAGTGCCCCCGCGCTTCTTAAGGACCTGCTTTGCAGGCTGCCCTTTCCTTCTTGGGAGTCCACCTTTTGGTTTGTGTAACAGCGGATGCAATAGTCCCTGCCTATCCTAGAACTTCCTCTTCCTTTCCCTTGTGTAAAAAAGATGACCTCTCGCTTAAATGTCTGCTTCCTCTTCAATACACCATAGTCATTTTTTCCAGTCTTTTCGAGTTTGACTTTTCTCAGAAGTGACAGCGACAATATTTACAGGATTTTGTGGGTTTAACAAAAGTGGGAAATGGGAATTGAGAGTGAAGGGCCAAAGAACTGCAGCTCCAGCTTTTGAGTTACATACATTTGTATTCTATGGCTCTACCACTTAAAAGCTATGTATATCAGACAAATTACTTCCTTCTGAGTGTCAGTTTATTGTTAAAGTGACGATGGTGATATCAACCTAAGAGCATCATTGTGAGGATTAAATGAATTGAATATGTAAAAGTGTTTGTCACATGGTCTAACACGTTGTAGGTAGTTGAGAGAATGGTAATAGTTATTATTGATGACTGCCAGACTCTTTGCATTTTGCCTGGGGCATCTATTAATAAGACAAAGCATTTAACTTCAAGAAACTTACAGAGTGAAGACTGATAAGATGAGGTAAATACAATGTAGAGAAACCTAAGCCAGACTAGGTGGGTCAAGGCAGGCTTCTCTGAAGAATTGAGAGCCAAACTGAAATCTAAAAGATGTATAGTCTTCTAGAAAATTATGAGAATTAAAAAAAATTTAGGTCGAAGGAACAGTCATGAAGCAAGATGGTAATTGGACCTTTGGGAGCAAGTGGAGGCTGAGGAAGTAAACAGGGAAAATCACAGAGGCTTTCAAGTTTTATGTTGGCTTTTGTTTTTTAATCTTTTGGAGGCTGTTTCCTGTTTTGTTAAATTGTAGATAATAATAACTTGTAGATTTGATATGAAGATTAAGTCCAGAAGTTGCCTAAGAGCGTCTTTCACTTATGAAGCACTCAATGAATTGTATCTACACTTATTGTTAATTCATGGGTGATCAGGAGCTATTGAAGATTTTAACAGGTTTGTGTGAAAGGCAGGCCAACCTAGTATGACAAGTGGGTTGGAAAGAAGCAAGACTGGAAGCAGCTACAGCAATCCAAGAATGAAAAGTCATCACAGTAGTGAAAAGCAGAGATTCTTAGGACAGGGCATTGGAACAATTTGGGTCAGCTGGATGTAGGGGTGAAGAAGACAAATGAGATAGGATATAACCAATGGAAGGAGTCTCGGTTAGGAGCAATTTGAGAGCTCTATATTCTTTTAATATTTATTTCTTTGTAGTAGCATTAATAAAAAATATTTTTTTTCTTTTTTACCATTATTTTCATTATCTTTCTGGTGTCGGATTGTGACATACTTCCTCATTTCACTGTAAGCCATTCCCTTGGCTCCAAGCTAAATCAATGCACTATTTCTTACAAAGAGGTGACTTTTAACAACCTAAAAGAATTTAGTTGGTATGGCATACAAAATTGGAATTAACTTACTCCATAAAATGTTTGTGATAATTATTTGAAGTGGTAAAACACTGTAAAACAAAAACTGTATTGATAATTGTAGCCAAAAATATCAACTATGTAGAAATTTTGCTTATGCTTCCCAGTCTGCTTTGGCAGTTTGATTCTGGGTTTAAGATCATTGTAAAAAATGTATAAGAGATTTGTGCTTTGGAAAATACATTATAAAGAAAGTAATAAAGTTTTTTCTTCTCTTTTAATGTGTGTAAATTAGTTTTTTGATCATTCAAATGATATATGAACACATCCTTATTTGCACAATAATTCAAACCATATAGAAATATAGGGATTAAATAGTAAAAATATTCCTTCACTTACTTCCTACCACTCTATTCCCTCCCCCTGCAGAGGAAACTATTAACAGTTTGATTTGTATCCTTTTCTACCAACATGTTTACATATATTAAGGCAATTGAAAGGGTGAAAAAGTCAGTTTAGCAAAGAAGTTAAGCACACTGGCTTTGAAGCCAGGTTGTCTGAATTAAAACCTAAACTCTACTAGGTGATATTGGGCATGTTATCTAACTTCTATGTGATGTGTCTGCCCTTCCTCGTAGGTAAAATGGGGATAATATCTGTTTCATAAAAATGTCACGAGGATTAAGTTAGTATGTGTGAAATATTTATATTAGTGTCTGCAATATAGTACACACAATTTGCGATGGAATCATACTGAATATATTGTTCTGCCGCTTGTATATTCATAGAGAAAATATAGTGTAGTGATTAAGAGCATGGGCTCTGCTTCTGAATCTAATTGTCTGGTACAAATCTTAGTTCCATTATTTACTAGCTTTGTACTTTCAGGAAATATATAAGCTTTCTGTCTTTGTTTCCTCTGTGAAATTGGGATCATAGCTTTAGCTTTAAAGTAAGTAGTATATATAGAACATTTAGAATGACCATCATGTAGTAGTTCTTCAACAGATGCTAATTATCATTATATCATTAAAAATGCTCAGTTTAGTATTTCATGTTATAGATATACCATAATTTATTCATTCTTTTATTGATGATCATTTATTTTACTTCTAATTATTCATTGTTACAAAACATACTAATTATCATACAGTTCTCTTATACTTAAAAAAATTAAAACTGTCTCTACCTTTACTTGCATGAAGAAAGCTATTACTGTTAACATTTTCTCACTCTGTTTGTCTTTCGAAACTTGAATAAACACTTTCAAGATCCTCTTTTGGATCATTACCATACCACACATTCGATCAGCCGACTCCATTTTCCTATTAGTTTGCTTAAGTCCTAGAGTATGAGTGGAAAGCAGAACCATTCTGTGTGGTTAAAGCTATCTTTCTGAGGAGCAAGCAAAAGCTGAGAAACAAAGGAGCCAAAGGGACTTTTTCTGTGTTTGGACTGTTGGAATCTCGGGGACAGAATCTTTAGATATCCTGACATTTGGAAAAGGTAAGCCTAAATTCTTACATATTTTGGTTCATATTGTTTTATTTTCTTCCAAAAAGCCTTTAAGTGTGAATATAAGCAGATTTTTCTGGATATATTTATAGAAAATATCATAAACCTGTAAGAGGAAAATTGTGTATTGAATCAAGTCTGCTTTACCCTTTCACACTTTTATGGAGTCTATAGAGAAAATTGGAAGTCTAAAAATTGTGCTAAAGAGCCATGTAAAAGACTGAAATAAGTGCTTAGAGAAGTAAGATTTGAGTCCAAAAGAACAGAAAAAAAAATAAAACAAAGGAAAGGAAAAGAAAAAGAAAGAAGAATGGCAATGAATTTGACAAACCTCTTTGCATTTACATTATTACTTTTTAAATTTATTTTTTAAATTGACAGATAACATTATATGTTTTGATCATGTATGACATGATATTTTGAAGTGTATATACATGTGGAATGTTTAAATCTAGCTAATTAAGAAGTGCATTACCTCATATAGCTCTTACCACAAAAATGATAATTATGCATCTACATTACTGAAAAGGTAAACTGGCTATATTTTGATTTCAATAAAGAAGTTGTATGAGCCCAAGCTATATATTAATTACCACATCTTGTATACATTCTAAGGTATACTCAATTTTTAAATGTGCAACTCTAATGACATTAATTAAAAGTTCAGTTAAAACCAATTCCTTGACAGCAGCCTTCACTTTGAGACTTTTTGATGATAATTTATCATTTCTAAATAAATTTTTAAATATAGTTGAATATAATAATTATATATTTGTATAAGTTTATACTTTTAAAAATGCATATGCACCATATAATATTACCCTGACAATAACCTTGTGAAGATTAATTAATTTCTCTTAATTTATGAGAAAATTGAGACACACAAACAGTTAAATCAATTACCTGACGTTAAAAGTTAGTGGCAGAACTGGAACCCAAGACTCCTCATTCTTGGTCCTATTTTCTATGCTTTGAGCAACAATGCCTCCCTAAATCACTTTTTTTTCAGGTATGAGATAAATCCTTACTTGACACTTCAATGTACATTGCGTTAATGAGTTATTTTATATTACAGGAATATACTACAGTCTTCTTTTTAGAAAACTTGTCTAGTAAAATGCTTGGAGAAGCCTTCCTAATTGATCTCCTATACAAAGAACAGAAATATACAAAACTTTGCAAACCATTCACATGTAAGAAGACCTCAAATGATAAAAACGAAACTTGGAAAAAGAAGCTTTTAGATATAGAAGAAAATTCACTTTTCCCTGCTAAGATGGAAAATCAAGAAAAAGATATGAAAGAAAGTTTAACAGAACAAAGTAATAATACAAATCAAATAAAATCTGTGGATGAGATAACAGTAGCAAAATGCAAAGGTATACCTCTTCCAGGAAATGTGTCCATTGCATTGCCCATTCCAAAGAGAGAACAACAAGATGAAAGACAATTGGATTTATATCGATCCTGGTCATGCACAAGTATTTGCCATAATTATCCTGACCTACAGATTGGAGGTGACCACGTGGGAAACATGTATGATTCGGGCTGCTTTGTGGAACACACACATGATGATGTTTCTAATGGTCCTCTTTTACTTTCAGTGAATATGTCATTGGGTCATTCTCCTACCATTGAGCCTCTAGAGAAACTACCTGCCTCAAAGTTATTGAGTGCAGATGAAATCCAAGAAAAAAGTATGTTGTTTCAAAAACAGCCCCTCTCTAATTCCATGCTTAATAGTTATATGGAAAAAAAGGTGGACGAACTCTACAAGCAATTTTTGGAAGAAAATCTCACCAAGTGCCTCTCTATAACCAATCTTATGGCTTCCAATCTGCTAATGAACAATGTAAATCAGATTAGCCTTCAAATCTCTCAAGAGCAGAACATAGAGGTGTCGAAAGCTCGAGAAGCTCTCCTGCATTCTTTAGCACGATGTAATCTCCATAATGTTTCCCATGGAAACAGTTCTGAATTCAGCACTCCTAACTTACAAATATCAAACCAGACAAGTAGGGAACTTGTATTGCATTGACAGTAGGAACCAACTGAAGGTTGGTTGGACTGGCTTAAGAGACTGCAGTAACAACAGTCTTCTCTGGATTATCATGTCAGATCAGGTCTTCTTTGGAGTGTGGTTCTTATACCTTTTTAGAAGTGATTTGACCCATATTACATCTGAATTCTTGTAGGAGACAACTATAATAACTAAATTTTATGACCAGGTTTTCTTATTGTTTTGACATATTTAATAGTTTCCACATTCAAGTTTGCATGTGCTTACCTATCTCATTACCACTGCACCCCAAATTGATTACCTCACTGTCACTTAGCTTCATTTACCACAAAAGTAGGATGAGGAATAGATTGTTGCTTTAAGCTACTGAAATGATCACTGGAAGATATATCAGAGAGGGGCATTTATTTCTCCAAAAAATGTTTTTACACTGACAATCAGAATAGTCTAGGGGAAATTATTGTAATTAGAAGTAGATTTGGATATCTATGTCTATATATATCTCAAGATTAGGTGTGAGGGCATATACAAGGAAATGCTTAAACAAAGTTGTATTTTAATGATGTTTGAACAAAATATGTAGGGATGGCTTAAAGAAAAGTGAAAAATTTGCCAGTGTTATTTGTATTGAAACTTAGTGCTTTTGAACTTTCCTGGGACAAGCACTAACGTTTTTATATCACTGTTATGCCTGATTGTTTTCAGGAATGGGAGGAAGGAAACCATACAGGTAGAGTGAACAAAGTGCATAGAGAACACTATTGAGAAATGAAGAGGCTCTCTCTCCAACTTTTTACACTTCTCGGATTATCCTCAGTCATGATCCTGGCTTAGAATAAAAGTCTGCAGGGTACCTAAAGTAATTGTATGGTTTATTGCAGGCTTAAGAAAAAGACCCCATATATAACAGCTCACAATTCTAGAAATAGTAAAATGATTGGCATGCACTTGTGTTTGTAAAATGAAATGGCATAAATTTCTCTTATAAAGTCGTTATGATTGTATTATATATTAATAAGATTTGTCCATTATTAATCATGTATTACCCTCTGATTATCATTTTGGTCTTTGATTAAACTTCATAGAATGAGTCACCTCAATTCCCTCACATCTTGATCCTTTTGGTCATACAATTCTTAGTTTATTTTTTCCCTCTTCAAATTTCTATGATCTAATAAAGTACCCCTGATTTACCTTCTGTTCTTCTCTTTATCATGCTTTTCTTCACCATCCTTTCCCATAAATCTCCCAATCAATTTTTATAATTCAGACATTTAATTCTGAAGAGATAATGGTTAAGGGTTTCAGAAAAATTGACTTAATATCTTGTAGATACTGAAAAATAGTTGTTTGCAGATTGTCTTTTATATCATTACATTTCTACATTTAATAAAAGAGTTACTAAAATGACAAAATATTTATGTTAAACTTTACTAAAGTGAAGTAAATGTCATTCTTCAGCATTACTAGTGTGAATAGTTTTCTTAGAAACAGTGATATTTATTAATACTTTATGAAGCAGATATATTCATAAATAGTGTTAACACTACATGGGATTATATAAAAGGCCACAGTATTTAGTGCATATCAAATTTAGAAATGCATTTAATTATAATCTCAGATTTTAAATTTCTTCCTCTTGTCTATGTTATCAAACTTCTTATTATCTAAAGAAACTTTTGGCTAAAAGGGTCTAAACATTTATTGTAATACTTAAATAAGGAAAGATGATGAATTTTATGTTCTGTTGTATCTTGATTTCATACCTACTGACTTCACTGCTTGAATGAAATATGCATATGAGGTTGTGATTTAGCATGGTTTGGCTTTAAGTAGTCACTCCTCATTCCATTTTTCCCATGGGTTTTACTTATATGACCATACTATTCCCTTTCAAATCATTTCTTGAAATGCATAGAATAATAAATTTCTTTCTGTCTCACTTTTGTGGGAATTGAAAATATTAGTTTTATGTTTCTATGAAAGTGTGGAATGTTAGTGATTCAGCAGGTGGAGAGGATCATGTTTCTTATCAGGTAATAAATCAAGGAGGTTAAGTATGATGCTGAATACAATGCTTCCCCCTCCACCCACTACCTATATAGGTCAGTTTAATTTATATCCCATCTTTGGATTTCAGGTCACTATTGTAGGGCCCAGGGTAGGTTTCACCCAGTCTCAGGTAATTTTCTGTCAGGAGTGTCCCTGAAACATTAAAACCTATTCAAAGGATAGAATCTATGGTGGACTCCTGGAATTCTTGAGCTCAGTGTGTTTCATGTGTTGGTCCCCAAAAGAAGCCAGTCTCCCTGAGGTTGTTAAGACTGAAGCTAACACTGAGATGGTCCATTCAAGGTTGTAAGCAGACTTTTTGGAAGTGAAGAAACAAAGCAAATAGTTCCTGCCTTGGTGGCAGGAATAGAATGAATATATATATATATATATATATGTATACACCCCCATTAATTTATTTTCCTATTAAGAGGTAAATCTGGCTAACATAGAATTACTACATAATGTATGCTTGAATGAAAGGTGGAGGGGTGGCTTGATGAGAATTAGTGTGTATAATAAACTGGAATAATTATGCAGTTAAATGGACAATTCTTTTCAGTCAATACAGGAAGAAAGGAAATCAACAAGTTAATAGCAACAGAATCCATTAAATCAAATTCAAAGTGATTTAATGTTTTCATGACTAGTAATTTGCATAGAAAATTAAGCAATCAGCCATGTATGTGTGAAAATCCATGAAAAATGAAATAATGTTTGAAAGCAAAACAAGAAATGGTTGCCAAAAAATGTTCTCAAAATGTTAAAATAGAGATAACTATCCTTTTAAAAATGCCTAGGGGCAACTTGGGACTTATAGTCACCAATTGTGTGTTCTTTTCCTCAAGATTTAGTAGAAATTGGTGAAAATGGTCTTATTATTATACTATTATACTAATGGTTTAGTATTTGTTACAGTGAAAATGCACAGCATCACTTGGAGTTTTATTAAATAATTTTTGAATAATTATATTTAAGAACATATCTATTAATATAAAAATGATGAGAACCAAATGAAAGTATATTGACTTCAACTTAAAAAATAAATCATTGCTATGGGCAGCTAATTCTTTGAATTTTTCTTCTATTTCTATTTAAAGCTGAGAAATTTGTAGCTAGCAGAATTACTATGTAGTTCTGGTTTTTACTTCCCCAAATAAGTGAAGGCAGTTTATCACAAGAAACGAATTGTTGAAAATGTTGGTTTTATCTGAAAGTGACTGATGCCTGTATATAAGGTATTTCCTGAAACTATTTCTCCCTATAATTGTAAACTGGACCCATTTCTGTTAAATAGACTTTGAGTAGAGTTGAAAAAGTTTAACCAGCTCAGGATCCCAGGGACTTGTGTGGTTTTGCCTCTCTCCTTTAAAGGTTCAGCTCTACTTTAGAGAGGTCATGTAATTATAGAACATCCTTGTAGTCTTCTCCTTAGGAGGAGCTTAGAAATGTTGATACTATAAGGGTTCTTATGATATCGGGCCAGCTTGAATCTGGAGCAGACCTCAGAGGCCAGTTTGAAACCAGGAGTTCTCCCTTATATTCTAGCCAATGTAGGATCAGTTAGAAATAGCAACTGTAGGGCTATGAGAGGTGCAAGCATGCAGCTCTAGATCTACACTGACAGTTTTGTTTGCTTAGCCTGTTCGTAATCTAGTATAAATCTTTTAACCAGCACTGTTATTTTGTTGATATCCACCAGTATGGTTCTAATGATGATTAAACATGTTGAACTATTTTTCCATGCCAGCTGGTATGAAGCTGCTACCCCAATCCTCTGAGTCCTACCACTATGACTATCCTGGGCATTCTGGCTACCCCCTGCTCTGGACCCTTGTATCTCCTCATGACCCAGCAACTAAACTGGCAAACATGTGGCCTCTAGTATCCAGCTCCAACACTACCTGTGGCACTTCCTGTCCATATAAGTTGTTAAATATTTTGATTCTCATTTCTGCTTGTATCTACTTCAGTATTGAGATTCCTGTTCCAAAAATCTGCTCAGTGACACTGTTATTCTTAGACTTGGGCCTTGCTTTTTCTCTAATAGTTCCTAAGTAAACAATGACCTATTCCTGAACTTCAGAACTTTGACTGGACCTTCTAAATTTTAGTCACTTTCCTTGATTGTCTCTAGCTTTTCTTGGAATCTTTATTGCTGTGTTTATCTCTAAGGTCACTTGCTTCTTGATATACTATACAGATACAGACTGCCTTATGGAATTATTTATTGCCTGACACCTGCCAACCAAATTGAACAACTCTAGACACTAAATGATCAATGAGGACCACATCATGTGTTTTGGACATTTATTGGAATATTTTACTTTATTTTATTCCTGCTTTATATGTCATTTCAGACTTAAAAATTGATAGTCCATTATGCTTTATAATGGATGTTATTTCTGTTTTAAACACTAAGGAGTTATACTTTAAAGCTTCACTATAAAAAGGGTCCACGCCCTGAGAAGACCTCCTATGTGAAATTTCCTAAATTTGTGCCATGGAGCTTTATCCATGTAGCTAAACATTTTTTTTACCTGTTAAATGCCTGTCTACTTATCAAGGAATATATTGTTATTAGTTATTATCATTCAGTGATAATAATAGTTACTAACTGGAGTATCGATTACATGGTAGACACTAAACTAAAAGCTTTATTCACATTACCTTATTTAATACTCTCAAGAAGTTTATTTTATTATATTTTATTATTTTATTATCCCTGTGTTGTCCAGCAGGAAATTAAAGTTCAGATAAGTTAAGAAATTTGCCCAAGATTATACAGGTCATCAAAATCAGAATTCAAACGAAGTCATTTTGACAATGGAACCTATTCTGTTAATCTAGGGTTGCCAAATATATCAAATAAAAATACAGGATGCCCAGTTAAATCTGAATTTCACATAAATAAAAAATTACTTCTTAGTATAAAATCTGTCCCCATGCAATATTTGGTACATACTAATACTAAAACATTATTCATTGTTTATCTGAAATTCAGGTTTAAGTGAGAATTGTGTATTTTATCTGACAAGTAACTTAAATACTACCCTTTCCTTTTCCCAGGATTATTAAAAAAGAGAGAGAACATAGAAGGTAGAGAGAGAACATTGGATCAGAACATCAAGGCAATAGGTGAAGAATTGGGGGACCCAATAAGGGGGAAAAAGAGCAAAAATTCTGGAGGCTATAAATAGAAGATACTATTTATAGTCATTACCTTGAAGAAGATACTATTTTATAGAGTCATTACCTTGAAGGAGAGCTGGGGAGAAAGATTTGTCTCCTGGGTATGCTATGTCCCTAGTGGAGCTTTTATTCTGTGATAGGTGTGTTGAGACATCCCTATTTCAATCCTGTTACATAAATATTGGTACAAAAATAATTGCAGTTTTGGACCATGAATTTTAAATCATTATAACTAGGCTCAAACACAAATTTATTAATCAAAATAGGAGCCATTACAATCACACATTTTTGCCAATAAGTTAGTTTATTCCCATAGCATAAAAATCCATGCTTCAGGATTTGATGAATTCTTGGAAAGCATTTTCTGCATCTCCCAGTTGTGGAAGCATTTTCCCTGCAATAAGTTGTTGAGATGTTTGAAGAAGCAGTAGTTGGTTGGCAAGAGGTCAGGTTAATATGGCAGATGAGATAAAACTTCGTAGCCCAATTCATTAAATTTCTGAAGTGTTGGTTGTGCAACGTGCCATCGGGCATTGTCATGGAGAAGAATTGGGCCCCCTCTGTTGACCAATGCTGGCTTCAGGCATTGCAGTTTTCAGTGCATCTAATTGATTTGCTGAGCATACTTCTCATATGTAATGGTTTTGTCGGGATTCTGAAAGCTGTAGTGGATCAGACCAGCAGTGACCATGATCCTTTTTGGTGCAGGTTTGGCTTTGGGAAGTGCTTTGGAGCATCTTCTTCTTGGTCCAGCTACTGAGCTGGTTGTCATCGGTTGTCGTATAAAATCCACTTTTCATCACATGTCACAATCCGATTGAGAAATGGTTCATTGTTGTTGTGTACAATAAGAGAAGATGACACTTCAAAACAACGATTTTTTTTAATTTTCTGTTAGATCATGAGGCACCCACTTATTGAGCTTTTGCATCTTTTCAATTTGCTTCAAATGTCGAACGACCCGTGAAATGGTCGATGTTGAGTTCTTGGCAACTTCTCGTGTAGTTGTAAGAGGATCAGCTTCGATGATTGCTCTCAACTGGTCATTATCAACTTTCGATGGCCAGCCATTTCACTCCTCATCTTCAAGGCTCTCGTCTCCTTTGCGAAATTCTTGAAACACCACTGTACTGTATGTTCATTAGCAGTTCCTGAGCCAAATGTGTTGATGTTGTGAGTTGTTTCTGCTGCTTTACGACCCATTTTGAACTCAAATAATAAAATTGTTTGAATTTGCCTTTTGTCTAACATCATTTCCATAGTTTAAAATAAATATAAAATAAACAAGTAATAAGTCATTAGCGCATTAAAATAATGTATAACATAACAACATTTATTTAAGAATGTATTCCAGTATCAAATGGCAAATTTCAACAATGCTAAAACCGTAATTACTGTTGCATCACCCTAATAATATAAGCCCTTTTATAAGGCATTAGCATAATTCTAACAGATTAATCAATCATCATGTTCAAGGTTGGGATGAGAGAAAGATTTATTTTTGCCAATTTAATGAATACTTGTAATAAATACCTTCTGATTATTTAACAGGAACATCTGAAAGTAAAAGAGGAGGTAGGAGTCCACACAAGCTGTTAGTGTTTCCTGCTGCAAGAGACAATTTTGTGTTCTACAGGGATATAGTATATGAAGAAAAAGATTTGCCTAAATTTCTCCCAATGCTTGAGAAAATTTATATCATTTTGATTTAAAATGATTTTTTCTGATAGAGAAGGATATTTAACCTGAAAGCATCTTAAAGGAAAATCATATTGTAAACACTGAATGAAAGAAGTAAACTTTTAAGCTTACTGTATACTGTTTCCTATTACATGGAAGTATATGGAGGCTGGTGGAAACCTTTGTGGAAAAGTCACTGAAGGAGTGGTAGGTTTTAGAAATAAAGGCTGTGGCTGCAGTAGTTGGTTTTGCTAAGTAAATGTAATATTGGCAGAGATTAGGATACCACCTGAAAGAAAGAGGTAACTCCATACTGTCAAGGAAGTGTGATAGCAACACTGTGCAACTGGTAAAATTTGTTTCTCTAGCCTTCCCATTTCAGACACCTTAACTACTAATAATAAAGATATAAATTATAGAGGCCCTATCATGGCAATAGATAATTCACCTACCTTATAAGGTTGTTGTGAGGACAAAATAGGATAGTGTAAGTCAGGTGTCTAGTATGATGTTTGGTATCTATTACAGACTCAGTAAATTGTCAGTGTCATTGTTTTTTACATTTATAATTATTTCTATTTTATACATGAAAAAAATAAGACTTGCTCCATCCTTTGACTTAAGGCATTCAATTCTTTTTTCTATAGTCAAAAGATTACTCCCAGATAAAAGTCAGTTCTAACTGAGTAAGAATTTGTCAGTGTTCCTTCTCCCAGAAGAGTCAACATTGTAAGCCTAAATTGCCTGTGTGTAACAATAGGTCCTATTTTCTGAAAAAGGCATTCAGGCTTCAGCCAGCAACCCTATGGGATGAGAATTTGAGCCTCCAATTCTAGTTCCTCAAAATTCCACTACCTAAGTAATCCTGAATCTGCTTAGATCTTAAGCCAGCCCTGTAGGGCGACAGTGACATTTTATAGATAGTAGCTAGTGCTCCTTCATTAGGCAAATGCCTTATGACTTCAGGCTCAGGAACATGGGGATAGAAGGTTTTCAGAAGTGTATGACGACCATAGGAAAAAAAACTGATGGAGGAAAAATAAAGGAGGCATTTATCATGAACTTTTGGAATAGCTTTGCTTTGCTTTCTAGTCTTAGATATTGTAGAGTTCTAAGGTATCATAGAGATAATCTAGATGGTTTTTCACCCTTAAAAATGCCGGAAACTAAATCTCAATCTCTCATGGGCATTGAAAGAGTTGCTCTGACTGAAAGAGGGAGAATAAAGATTCTGTTCCCTTGCCACTTTTAAGTAGATATTGAGGGGGATCCTTAAATAACAGTGAGGAAAATTATTAGGCTAATCCAACACTCTTATTTTATAGATGAAAAAAATGATTCCCAAAGAGAAAGAAAGAAATTGCCCAAGCAGTTAGTGAGTGACCAAACTGCATTGGTACCCAGGTTTGCTAATTCCCAGTGAGGTTTGCTTTCCTTTTCTTGAATCAAAGTACCAAGCTTCTATATGCTAACAATATGATGATTTCATAGGCCCATACTGCTTCTCTATCATTTTGGGACCAGAATATCACCATTAACATCATAATTATCACCATTATCACCAGCAGCTATCGGAAATTTTATTCTGCGGCATCATGCCAAAAGTGGCCTGTGGGTTTCTGCATAGTGGCAAATCCTACTTATAAATCCTCTTCCCAAATGGTGCTGTAAAACTGCTGCTCCGGGTCTCCAAGAACAACAGGGGTCAGCTGTCACACAACCACTGGCAGTCACTCATCATTTCTCATTTCCCCACCCCCAGATCCATTAATAGTAAAGGGTGATGCACTATATATGTTGTAAATTTATTTTAATTTTTTTGAGAATTTTTTCAAACAGAAATAACAACATTGGATATGATAATTTTCCCACTGGTTTGGTTTTTCTGACTGGGAAGTGGTGAGGAAATAATCAAAATGAGCAATAGAGAGTTTATAAAATGCAGTGATATGGAATCTCGCTAAGAACAAAGAGAAGCTATAATATTAAAATGAATCTGTTATTATTTGTTTGAATACATAGTTACATTTTCTTTCTTCTCTCCAGCCACATCTGACCATTAAAACTGCTCTTTAATGTATAAATATATATAAGACACCCACTTCAGTAGTTCTAATGTCCAGACAAAGGAGCAACAAGATAAACCTCACTGTTACATTTAGGGATCTGGGTGGACCAGATTGTGAGAACTGATAGCTGACAGATGTAGAGCAGTGGCTGAAATAGCCAGCGTAAAGAGCCCCAGGCTAAAATAAAATCTCAAGAAGGGCTATTTATTTTATATGGTCTATAGAGAAATAACTTGTTAGTAGAGTGGTAGATTTCTTACATCTCATATCTCAACTTGGGATCTTCTTTAAAACTACATAATTAACTTCTCTGACATAAATTTTCTTGGCCTTCAACACAGACCTATTTCATTTGACTCTGAGGGTTGGGCTGGGATACATTATCTGAGTTCTGGTACTGATATTTGGTGAAGAACCTCTGATCTAGAACAACTCCTCTGCTGTAAAGATAAAGAAACAGAGTCACAAAGATTAAGTGGTCTACTGTAGGTCACTTTTTTTTAATCTGTATCCATGAACAATGAAATTTGGAGAAGGAGGGAAGTAAGTGATATGGAAAGTGCCCCCATCCCAGAGAGGTTTACATTCTCAGTGGGAAGACAAGATTGAGACACATTAAACAAGCTGAAAACAATTCAATACAGTTAAAATTTTTTTCCTGAAGAAGTTGAGGCCTTACATGAGAAATTGGGAGACCTAATATTGAAGGATATAGATGGATACAGGGTCATCCATCCTTGCTTTTCAGAATCCATCATACAATATTTCATGGGAAATATCAGAATCCATTGAAGTATAGTGTGACTCAGAAATGCAGGTGCTATTTTTAAGCTTATTTACTTAGCTTCTTTATTTTTCTTAATCCTTTGGATATAGTCTATTTCATCTTATCACATTAGTGTATTTCAACTTATCACAATGAAGAGGCCACACTTGTAGGGCCACCTTACACTGAGCACTCCTGATTTTAGTCATTTGGCTTGTAGCTGTTTATGTAATAATTACTTTTTCAATTAAGGATATTTCTTTTGTACTTTCACCTTGAGACTAGCGTGATAGGGATACTATCAGTGGAGCATATTATATAAAGAGCATTAGTGTTGTTTATTGATGTTTGGGATAAATAATAGAGTAATTATACCAAAAAGAGAACAAAGATGTTAGGAGGTGATACTTTCCAGTATATTGCTTTCAAGCTGCTGAAAGTCTCAATCATTTATCCAAGACAATAGTTATTTGATTATATTATTATTTTTAAAGTTCTTGAGTTCTTAAGCATCTTTTAGTTATGCACTGTGGTATTTTATCACTGAACTAGCGAAAAAAATTTCCATAAAATCTATTGCTGTTGTGTTTTTCCACCCTGAGAGTAAATAGTCAAAGTGCTCTCTGAAAAGTCTTCTACAGGCTTAACCACAGCAAGCAAGCCATTTTCCAGCTTTATCTTTAGCATTAATGAGATACAATGCAAACATGTTCAGATGTCCCAAGGAACACAAATACTTAATACCCTTATAACACATGAGACAAAGAACATACCCAATTTTAACAGAGTTGATCCAAAATGATAGAAGACTTGTTGTTAATGAAGCACAGGAAGACTGATGATAGACTGATGTGCTATTTTTCTGATAGCAGGGTTAAGTTGTCTTCGCTCAGGGAGAAGTATTTGTTGCAGAGGAGAAAGAAAGGGATGTTAAGATCTCAAGGATCATAGGAATATCTCCTCAGCTGACAGGGACAGTAAAAACAGTTCTGAGGACGAGATACGGAAAACAGTGGGTTAGCCGGGAGAAGGCTTCCCTGGAGGATTTTTACAAAGTCATCAAGATAATAATATGGTTCTGAATGATTTTAGACTTCCTGCTCTCTATTTTAACTTAGACTGGCTTGGACTCTTTAAGGTTTCTTTTTCAGCCCTATTATTATCAAGGGAGGTAGAAGAGAATAAAGAACACCAGACTTGAGGTAGGATGACTTAGGTTCACACCATAGCTTGCTTCTTAGAGCTTTTGGGAGTCACTCCCCCTTGTGTAAAATCAGGTTATTACTTGTGCTACTCATACCTCACAGGAATATTTTACAAATTATATATAAATAAGTATTGAATATATATATATATATAATATGTTTAGAAGTGCTTTGCCATCTAATTGTAAGATCTATACAAATGTTAATGTATTATTCATTCAGTTTTTTTTCTAGCTTTTAGTGATCCTTTCTTCCTCCAAATTCTCAAGGCTCCTATGGTTTCTTGTGACTCATTCCAGAGATTAAAGTAAAGGTAATGATAATAATAAAAATAATAAAATGTAACATCTACTGAGTGGTTATTATGTGACAGGCAACATTTTTAGGTGATTTACCTGAAATAGTTCATTTAATCCAGATGGTGGAAAAATCATATTTGAAGCTATAATTTTCTCTGTAGGTGAGAAGACAGATTTCGGGTTGGTGTCTTCATCTGCTGGAGCTGCTATAACAAAATACCACATACTGGGTGGTGTAAACAATAGACACTTATTTTTTTTCCCAGTTCTGGAGGCTAGAAGTCCAAGATCAACGTACCAGACAGATTCAGCTCTTGGTGAGAGTCCTCCTCCTGGCTTCCAGACAACCATCTTCTCACTTTATCCTCGTGTAGCAGAGAGAGCTCTGAGCTCTTTCTCTTATAAGAACACTAATCCCATCATGGGGTTCCTGCCCACCCGACCTCATCTAATCCTAATTACCTCCCAAAGGTTCCACCTCTAAATACATCACATTGGAGATTGGAACTTCAACACGTAAGCTTTGAGGGGAAACATTCAGTCCCTAAAAGTTGGAGATGGAGATGTTAGAGAAAACTGCAGTACTAACTCTAGAGATGGCATTACTGAAGAAACTCCAAAATGCTCTAATCCCATCAACCACCCTATTTTTTTCATGATAGTCTTCTGAAAATGCCTACTCAAACACTCCTGCCACAATCATTCTTTAACTTCTAGTCCATTGATACTTCTGACTTGCTCCTACCAGTAGCCTCCTCCTATTTTCACTTTCCTCCCCATCCATCTTAGATTCCACAAGCCACTATTTCAATAACTATTTTGGCAAATAGGCACTACCTGTGGAAGGTGGTTTGTTGCATTTGCTTTTTTCTAAATTCCTTTGTAAACCTATGGCTTTGTGGAAGCTAGGGAAAGATACAGGATGCTTGATCCATGTTTAATGTCTGTCTTATCCACTATGCTATGCCTATCTTGTTTCCTGTTGAAACTTCCATGCCTAGCATGGTGTTCTTCACATGTTAACATTTATCTAATGAATAAATTATGAGATCAGAATTAAGACCAGTTTACCGGCATTAGAGATAGATTTGGGATGATGAAACAATTATTCTAACAATTATTAATAGAACACTCCAAAAGAAAATAGGCTTTACTGTGAATTCTGAATTTCTATGTCACTGGAGGTGTTCATGGAGGAAGTAGATACAATTAAGGAGAGTTCATGGGGTTATCTGTTTTCTGAAGTCTTATCCAAATCTGAATTCTGTTATCTGGAAATAAAACTTACATAAGAGATGGGAAGATCATTTATAAGAAGGAGAAAGTATGAGTAGTCTTTGATTACACATTTAAATTTGATAATAAAGTTTTTTTCTGTTTATTTGTTCTATAATATTAATAGACCATGTGAGTGAATTTCATAAACCATTTATTCAAGTGTTCCAAAAAATCATTATTTGTCTATGAGCAAATTTCATTTCAACCTTGATCCTTGATTCCACCTAGTGGCAGAAGCTTGCTATTAGTAAATTCTGGGTAAGCTCAAGTCACTTTCAGGTTTTCTCAATTATATCTGGGTTCAGTCTATTCAGATTTTGTTCTCACCTCATCCTCCTCCCCCTGGGGTGACATAGACATTTCCAACTGCTCAAATAGTATCATGGCATCTAGGGGGAGACACTTAGTCATTAATGTCTGTCCATCCACTAAATCCACTAATGTCTGGCATCCACTAAAGCATGGAAATACTTATTTCCTTGGCCGATGTTTCTCTTTTATCTTGGAACCTGCTGAGATAACTTCAGTTACATCTGTCTTTTACTTGCCCCAGATACAATTCACACAACCCACCCCCCACCCTCTGCAGTATTTACTTCTCAAAATCAAAGTCATGGCACTTTAGTCTCTCTCGTTCTCTCTCTCTCCTCTCTCTCTCTCTCTCTCTCTCATCTCTCAACTTCATCATTTTGTGTGTGTGTGTGTGTGTGTGTATGCGTGTGGAATGAGAAAATAAAACAACCCCTGTGTCACTCTGAGCCATGTGAGCTTCCCTACATCCCTTATAATATATTGGTACAGGGAACATCTGGGAAGCTACTGTCTTCCAGGATTCTATGTGTAAAGAACGACATACATTCCCTCATTTCTCAGATGTTCTGTTCTCACGGCCCTTCTAAGAAACCATATCTAGAATGAAATTTATTTTCTATGATGTTTCTCCTCCCTAATCTCTGAACTTAATAAGCATAGGGCAGAAATACACCTCCTATACCAGCTTCCGTTACTCTCAAGACTATTATTTATAGAATACTTTTGACTACCGATGACCAGAGTATTTTTTAACAGATTTACTGAGATATAATTCACAAACCATAAATTACATCAGTTTAAAATGTACAACTCATTTGTTTCATTTGTTTTTAGTATAGTCTCAGAGTTGTACAATCATCACCACTGTCTAATTTCAGAACATGCTCATCACCTGAAAGATAAACTCCATGCCCATTAGTGGTCAGTCCCCACTACTCTTTCCCCGAAGCTTTCAACAACCACTAATCTACTTTCTGTTTCTGTGAATTTGCCCTTGCTGGACATTTAATATAAATGAAATCATAAAATACATGGCTTTTTGTAACTGGTTTCTCTCACTTACTATAATGTTTTCAAAGTTCATCCATGTTGTAGCATGTTATCAATACTTCATTCCTTTTTATGGCTGATTAATACTTCATTGTATGGATAGACAACATTTTGTTTACTCATTCATCAGTTGCTGGGCATTTAGATTGTTAACATATTTTGGCTATTATGAGTAATGCGGCTATGAACATTTGTGTACAAGTTTTGGGGGGCAAACATTTTCATTTATCTTGGGTACATATCTAAAAGTGGAAATTCTGAGACCTGTGGTCCTATGTTTAACTTTGTTAGGAAATGTCAAACTTTGTACCCCAGGATTCTATCTACCATATTACATTCCCACCAGCATGTGTGAGCCTTCTAATTTCTCCACCTCATTTCTGCTTGTTATTGTCCATTTTTAATTGTAGCCATTTAGTTGGTGTGAAGTGATATCTCATGGTGTTTTGATTTGCATTCCCCTGATGACTAATGACATTGAGCATATTTTCATGTGCTTATTAGCTATATGTATATAGTTTTTGAAAAAATATCCAAATTTCTTTCCTCATTTTTAAGTTGGGTTGTCTTTTTATTGTTGAGTACTAATAATTCTTTATATATTGTAGATAGAAGATTTTTATCATATATATGTTTTCTAAATATTTTCTCCCATTCTATGGGTTCTTTTTCTATTTTCTCAATCATGTCTTTTTTTTGCACAAAATCATTTAATTTTGAAGTTCAATTTATGTATTTTTTCTTTGGCTGCTTATGCTTTGAGTATCATATATTATAAGGCTTTGCTTAATCCAATATCACAAAGATTTACACCTATGTTTTCTTCTAAGTGTTTTATCATTTTATTTCCTATATTTAACCACTTTTGTATGAGCGTCGGCTATAGTCGACAGCCACAGATGAACGCGCACAGCCGAGCGTTGACTTTAGCCTACAGCCGTGGTATGAAGGTGCACAGCAGAGAGCGTCGACTTTAGTCAACAGCCAAAAGCTTTTACTTTTACAGCTTTTATCTCTGCAGTTGCAGTGTGTACGTTCAGCTAATAAGTTACTGTGAATCTGTGACCTTTTACCAAGTCCTTAGTAGGAGTTATTATAGTTATTTTCCTAAAGCTGCCTGTAAAGTAAAACAAGCTTTCAGTGCTTTAAAGCTTTCCTCATCACACAAGAGCAAAACGAATTCGTCGTCAATGCACAGCACAAACTATAGTACGGACTATGAGTGCTGGCTGTGGGCAAGGTTTCACGGCCGGTGAGCGCGGTACTGAAGTGGTTAAGTGTACAATCTATTTTGAGTCAATTTTTGTTTATGGTTTAAAGTAGGAGTCCAAATTCCTTCTTTTGCATGAGGATGTCTAACTGTTAACAGCTATTAACCGTTTGCTGAAAAGACTATTTGTTCTCCATTAAATTATCCTCGTACCCTTGTTGAAAATGATTTACCAGAAATATAATGGGTTTATTTCAAGACTCTTAATTCCATTCCAGTGATCTATATATCTATCCTTATATCAGTACTATACAGCCTTGATGGCTTTAATTTTGTAGCAATTTCTGAATTCACAAAGTATGAGTCCTTCAATTTTTTATTCCTTTTCAAGATTGTTTTCACTATTCTGAGTCTCTTGCATTTCCACATAAAGTTAAGGATCAACTTTTAAATTGCTACAAAAAAAAAAAAATCCAGGATTTTGATATTTGTTGATCTGTTCAAAGAATCAACTTTTGGGTTTGTTGATTTTCTCCGTTTTTTTTTTTTAATTCTCTATTTTATTTCTATCATAATGTTTATTTTTTCCTCTTTCTTTTGATTTGGGTTTAGATTATTTTTCTATTTCTAATTCTTAAGGTGAAAGATTAAAGTACTGATTTGAGATCTTTCTTGTTTTTGAAATATAAGCAATTAAAAGCTTTTCTGGCTTTCCCGCACATGAAAAAAATAAAAACTAAAACAAAAGCTTTCCCTCTAAGCATTAGATTTCACTGTATCTTAAATTTTTGGTGTTTTGTTTTCATTTACATTTATCTACAAATATTTTCTAACTCACTTTATCATTTCTTCTTTAATCCATTGGCTATTTAGGAGTGTGTTGATTAATTTCTACATATTTGTGAAGTTCCCAATTATTCTCTTGAAATTTATTTCTAATGTCATTTGGTTATCTATTAGATAATATATTTTGTATGATCTAAATCCTTTTAAATTTATTGAGCCCTGTTATGGCCTAACATATAGCTAATCCTGGAGACTATTCCATGTTCACTTGAAAATACATAGAAATGGTTCTGTTATTGGTTAGAGGGCTCTATCTTTGACTATTAGGTCTATTTGGCTTGTAGTGTTGTTGAAAACTTCTATTTACTTGTTAATATTCTACTTACTTGTTCTATCCATTATGAGAAATGCACTATTGAATATCCAAGTATTATTATTGAATTGTCTATTCATTCTTTCAGTTCCATTCATTATTGCTTCATGTAAATTTGAAACTCTGTTGTTAGCTGCATGCATGCTTCTTATTGTTATGTCTTGCTGGTATATTGACCACTTTATCATTATACAATATTCTTTTTCTTTAGTAAAGACTTTTGTCTTAAGAAGTATTTTTTCAGATATTAGTATAGCCATTTTAGTTCTTTTTTGGTTACTTTTTTCATGGTATATATTATTTTATCCTTTTACTTTCAGACTATTTTTTTCTTTGAATCTAAGTTGTATCTCTGATAGTCAACATATAACTGGGTCATATTTTTTTAATTCATAGGGTCAATCTCTGCCTTTTGATTGGTGTGTTTAATGCATATACTTTCAGTGTAATCACTCATAAGGTAGCATTTATGTCTACCATTTTGCTTTTTGTTTTCTACATATCTTATGCTTTTGCTATTCCTCTATTCCTGCTTCACTGCCTTCTTTTCTGTTAAATAGATATTTTCTGATGTAACATTTTAATTCTATTGTTTTTGCCAAAGTACTATGTGTCTGTATCAGTGCATGCCTTTCACACTTTGCCAGGCAGTTTACAACTCTGCCTTAGCCTTCATTTCTTGCTTATGTAGGGCCTCAAAGTCATAAGTCAGCCAGCGGTGAGAGCTTAGGACGTTTATAGATCTTTCATGAGCATGTGCAGAGGTGTGGGCATGCACACACCTCTACAAATGTATATGGCATTCCAGATTCCTGGAAATATAATCACAGCTATTCAAAGACCCTTATGGAAATCTCATTTCCTAGCTTTTTAAACGTTTTTTGGTAAGCTTCTTTTTTGCCCCAACTACTATCGTTGACTCAGAATATAGCGTTAAACAATTGCTGTGGATGTTTTTTTTATAAAATACCAGGCATAATCTCTTCCTCACTATGTAAGCTCTGTGTCAGATCAAATAAAGAAAAACTCTGTGAGGGTGTTTTCTAGGAGCTGCTACACAGGTCAAATTATGATAATTTTCTTGGAATAGGACTTTTGCCAGGGGAGAGGGGTGGTGGCTCAAAAGTGATTTACATCTCTGCAGTGATTGCAAGGCTGCTTACTTTCATAGCTATCATAATTACAAGATTGTTGGATTTCAAGGCAATTGTAGTGCTGGGAAAGATAGGATTAGAATAACACAAGTTATAATGCCACAAAATTCACTGTTCTTACTAAGACTTAGCCAATTTCCTTGAATAAATGTCCCTCAGATTGTTCTAAGCCTTTAGTTAACTGCCAGAGTTCTGACAAAATTGATTCTGATAGTTTTTTCCGTGTTCTTTTTCTTTTTTTAAAGGTTTAGATTTTAGAAGATCTTTACCTTTTTGGAAGTACTGCTAATACTAAGAGTTATGAGATTCAGAAACCATTTCTTTCAGCCAATAGTTCCAAAGTCTACTTTGCAATGCTCACATTACACATAAGATATGAACATGAAACCACTGTGGAATACAGTGAAGATATTATACAAGTATAAATAATTATTTATTTTAGATACTATAATAATAATAAGCCTTAAGGCTTCTTCAGTTCAGCATGTCAAAATGCCATATTTTGGGGTATTGGTTTGTGAGTCCCAACAGTCTCATGATCATAGAAATGCTTAGAACTTTCTTTGTCTTGCCTCCATAATATCAGTTTCCAAATCCATGTATTTAAAGATAAAAGGAAGACTATTATAAGTAAAATGGCCATTAAGTTCCCACTGTGCTTCTGCCAGCTTATGTAAGCATCCCTATACAACACTTAAAAGACATACATACATAAACTTTAGGACAGTACAAAAGGTTGAAGTACTTTTAAGCAGGGAAGTAAAATGACTAGATTTGGGGGTTTTTCCAAATATAATCATTGCACACTGTGACAAATATAATACAGGGAAGCAAGATTAGGAATGTGATTTAGGAGGTTGCATAATTATTCAGAAAAAGAGAGGTGACAACTTTCAGAAGAACTGTGCCTGTGAGGGGAGAAAAGCGGGCAGGTGCTAGAAATATGAAAGAAGAAATGATGGAAAGTAATCACCAAAACTTTAATTAGGCCCAAAACATGCTGATTCAGTGGCTATATGGGCAATATAACCCTTGTGTCTTTTGTACCTCCGTCTTTTTCAATAGTAAGGTAAAATTTAAAATATTTGTTCAGCTTTTTCTCCTTGTCCCCTTCCCTTGCTCCTCCAGCTCCAGTTCCCTCTCCTCTTCAAAAGTCACTAGAGAACTTCATGTGACACAGGTTTTTATATATACCACATATTTCTGGATGATTTATAGTATGCTTTTAAACATTTGAACCTATCCATTATGGACTTTGGCTAATATAATTTATTTTGGTTTCTAAACACTTTCTTTTTAAAATAACATGATAATGATATTAAATGATATTAAAAAGAGAATGCATTTGTGTATTAAAATGATTATTTTATTTTTTTACTTATATTTACTTATTTTTTTAACTCAGCATTTATGGGAGTACAAATGTTAAGGTTATATATATTGCCCTTCACCCCTCTTTGAGGAAGAGCTTTAAGCATGACCATCCTCCAGACGGTGCACCTCACACTCGTTATGTATGTATATACCCATCCTCTCCTCCCCCTTCCCACCTGCCTGACACCTGATAAATGTTATTCCTACATGTCCACTTAGGCATTGATTCGTTAATACCAATTTGCTGGTGAGTACATGTGGTGCTTGTTTTTCCATTCTTGAGATACTTCACTTAGTAGAATGGGTTCCAGCTGTATCCAGGAATATACAAGAGGTGCTATATCACCATTGTTTCTTAGAGCAGAATACTACTCCATGGTATACATATACCACATTTTATTAATCCACTCATGTATTGATGTGCACTTGGGTTGTTTCCACAACTTTGCAATTGTGAATTGTGCTGCTATAAACATTCCAGTGCAAGTGTCTTTTTTATAGAGTGCCTTTTGTTCTTTTGGGTAGATGTGCAGTAATGGGATTGCTGGATCATATGGTAGATCTACTTGTATCGCTTTAAGGTATCTCCATATTGCTATTCACAGAGGTTGAACTAGTTTGCATTCCCACCAGCAGTGTAGGAGTGTTCCTATC
>VBSM01000568.1:4859263-4870875 GCA_008086735.1 Cheirogaleus medius
AAACTTTTCAAAAGAAGACAGAATAATGGCCAACAAATATATGAAAAAAATGCTTAATTATTTTAAGTTTATATGTTTTCCTTTAATAATTGTCCACATTTATACATTTTAATGCAGCTGTAGTGAACATTTGATTTAATAATCTATTTTTTCCACTTGCCGTATCCTACATTTCCCTATATTTTTACCATTTTAAGATTGATTATTTGTGACTGCATAGTAGGATGTTGACTTGATGTGTAATAGGTTCCTGAAAAACAACATCTTTCTTCTTGGCCATTTAAGCTTATATGTGACTTTCACTATTGCAATTAGTTCTGTAATAATTTCTTTTGTGCAAATTGGTTCTTCTTTGATCTACTTTTTTGTTTCTCATTCTGTTCTTCCTCCTCTTCCTACTCCTTTTTTTTCCTTTCTTTGGATTATTTCCATTGAGAATATTCACAGGAATGGGCTAAAAGTGTCAGAAGGTATTACTGCCTCGCCTTGACTCATTTCCTTCTCTTTTAACCTATTTAATACCTCCAAGGCTTCCTCTATGGAAATACCTCACTTGCCTGCCAGACTTACCACAGTGTCCAAGTCTATTACAATACTCAGAAAATACGTAAATAGCCTCAGCACCAATATTTGGTAGGACCTAAAATGGTCATGCTTCTGTGCAAACTCTGAGTCTAAGTTGGTACAGCCTGAATCTCAGGCATTCTGTTAACAACCAAGTCAGAGCATAACCCTTCTCCTATTTTTTCCAGTCCATAGGCTTGGGGGTTATCTTCAACCCATCTATGCAATTTGTGTTGATGAGCATTCTAGTTTCCTTCTAAGACATGAACATATTCTAGGATCCCATCTCACTGGGGGATCCTGATACAATGTCTAGCCTGCGTCAGTGCTTTTCTTGAGTGAGGGGATGAACCCTATTCCTTATTGACCACGCTATTTATTAGCTGAAAATATTTCCCTTAGAGCCATTGAGAACTTTCCAAAACCAAGATATATCTCTACTCCACTACTTTATTGCCCATCACTTGCTACCTCCTATGGCTGGACCCTTTCTACCAGGTTAGACTCTCCCTGATGCACTATTCACTTACTCTTGATGGGACTAGTTTTTGTACTAAATTAGTTTCCAAGGTTCCTGCTACACTCAATTTTCACTTTTTCCACTGCCTTATTGGCTTCTATATATATACCTGGTTGCAAACTTCCTCAACAAAATACCTGTTCCATGTAGATCAATAATGAATATTTTATGGTTACTAATACATATTATCATATTGACATGAATAAAAATTGTACATTTTCATAGTGCCACCATAAGGTACCACTGTTACCACAAACTCATAAAAGGTATTGGTGTGATTAAAAAATTAAAATCAATTTGATAAGTATAAAATAACATATTTTTAAAATGTAAAGCAAAACAATATCTGAGGAAAAGCATTTGTCTTGGCATTTAATGTTAACATTTTATATATCAATTCTTTTTCTTATTTTTATAAATAATTGCAATATGTTATCTTATATCTGCAATTTCTACTCGAAGCACTTCCAATAGTAATTGAAGAGGGCTTAAAATTACAGCACACAATAATAGAATGTCATAATAAAATTTAAAAGAGACATTACAAAGAATACATGAAAGGGCAATATGGATGTTTCTTGCTATTAAATTTTTTCCTGAGCATTCTGGCAGCCAAATGATGAAGAGAAACATGTTGGATTATTAAAGTTTTATTATCTGGTAATCTATTACTATATTCAAACATATGTTTGAAACACATATTCAAGAAAATTTGAGGTTATGATTTTTGTTGTTGTATGTTCAATTGGAAAATCCACAAATATACTGCCCAAATTATTTTTGTTCCTCTCCTGATCTATATTAAGTAAGCATTTTCTGCTTTGCTGCTTCAAATTTTGCAGATTCACTTATTTGTACCTGAAAACTTTGCATGTGCTACTTCCTTCTTACTCTTTTTATCTGCTTCTTAAATTTGGCCCAATCTTAGAAAATAATCTGGATACATGCTACAGTTGGGGATATAGTGGCAACATTGCCATTATATTTTATCCACTAGTGTCATCTAGTGGAAAAACATGGAAATTGTAAGTTTATACTCAAGGAAAAATTTTTTGAAGTTAGTGAGTAATCTTTTTATCTTCTTTCCAGGTTGTCCATGATGAATATATATTACTTTTTAAATTGAGAGAATGAACAAAATCAAAGAATTTGTGTGAAGGTTAATATATGACCTAGTTTCACCAGTTTTGTTTCTGTAAGGGTTTCCATCCACCATCATGTTGGAACTACAGAAGTGTTCTTTGTTTTTCATAACAAAAGTTCCTCTTTGGATCTATGAGTAGGGAAGGGTTATATACTTGAAATGATATAATAATAACTAGCATTTATTGAGTATTTACAATGCACCATCTCAATTAATTGTTTAAGATAATGCTATCATAATCTCCATTGTATATGACACTGAGGATCATAGATCCTAAATGAATTTACCAAGGTCTTTAAGGTAGGAAGTTGCACATCAGACATTTGAATCTCAGTCTTCCTTGTTCCAAATCAGATGCTCTCAACACCTAGGCTATGCTCATTCCTCTGGGTGTGGCACAAATTAGAATAGGAATCAATATCAAACTTTATGAGGGTCCAGATGTAGATTAAAAAATGACACTGAAAAATATTATTTGTTTCATGCAATTTTTGGGCTTAAAATCAAGAGAAATTTTCAATCACTTTTCTTGGCACCAAAATTAACTGATGCATTCTTTTTTTAGGGGAGCAAGTAAAACATTCAGATCATGAACGGACAGAGCAGTTTTTATCAAAATCTCATAACGTCTTCCTCAAAATAACATGAAATAGCAATCAGATATGCTTACTCCGGTTTCTCAGCCCTCTAATGAATTTCCTTATTCATTTTTCTCAGCAATCCCATTAGGGAAGTGCATACTACTGTTATCCTTACTTTATAGATGGGATAACTGAGGCTTTGAGAGGTTAGCTAGTTTCTCCAAAATCATATAGCTGGTAAATAGCAAAATTGATATTCCAATCTAGATTTCTTTGCTCCAAAGGTGGTCCTCTTAACCACCATACCACACAAAATGCTTAATTTCTCAGTCTATGACAGTCTTGGGGGAAAAGTCAAGGAGAATGATATTTACTCAGTGTTCCTCACCCTCTCATCTCCACTTTTTGTTTTAAGGAGTGGAACGTTTATAGTAGCACAATTCATAATTGCAAAGAAGTGGAAACAACCCAAGTGCCCATAAATACATGAGTGGATTAATAAAATGTTGTATATCGGGGGGTTCTACTCAGTCACAAAAACAACAATGATGATATAGCACCTCTTGTATTTATCCTGGATAGAGCTGGAACCCATTCTACTAAGTGAAGTATCACAAGAATGGAAAAACAAGCACCACATGTATTCACCATCAAATTGGTATTAACAGATATGACTATCTCCAGTGAGAATGGCCTTTATCAAAACGTCCCAAAACAATAAATGTTGGCATGGTTGCAGAGAGATAGGAACACTCCTACACTGATGGTGGAACTGCAAACTAGTACAACCTCTGTGGAAAGTAATATGGAGATATCTCAAAGAGACACAAGTAGAACTACCATTTGATCCAGCAATCCCACTACTGGGCATCTACCCAAAAGAACAAAAGGCATTCTATCAAAAAGACATCTGCTCTCTAATGTTTATAGCAGCACAATTCACAATTGCAAAGATGTGGAAACAACCTAAGTGTCCATCGATATATGAGTGGATTAATAAAATGTGGTATATGTATACCATGGAGTTCTACTCAGCCATAAAAAACAATGGTGATCTAGCACCTCTTGTATTATCCTGGATAGAGTTGGAGCCTATTCTCCTGAGTGAAGTATCACAAGAATGGAAAACAACGCATCACACGTATTCACCATCAAATTGGTACTAACTGATCAACACTTATGTGCACATATAGTAATAACATTCATTGGATGTCGAGCAGGTGGGAGAGGGGAGGAGAGGATGGGTATATTCACACCTAATGGGTGCAATGCGCACTGTCTTGGGGGTGGACAAGCTTGAAGCTCTGACTTGAGTGGGGCAGAGGTAATATATGCAGCCTAAACATTTGCACCCCGATAATACGCTGAAATTAAAAAAAAATAAAAAATGACACAAATCCAAGTGGGTGGGGCTTTCATTACCAATATTTGGGACAATTTAAACATCAAAGAGAATAACGAACAAATAAATCAGATTAGCACTGCTTCAGGGGGAGAAAGGGTCAGGGAATGACTAGGAAAGGGCCAATGGAAACTTTTTGTGGCTTAGGGTGTGCATGACGTGGGCATTTGTCAAAACTAATCAAATTGTACATTTAATATCTGTATATTTCACTATATGTAAATCATACCTTGATATAAAATATTCTTAAGTAAAAAAAAAAGAAGTAATGAGTACAATACTGGACAGGTGGAGTTGGAGTGTGGGTTTATAAGCATTGTATGAGTTTTATGAAATTAGTTTTATCTATTTTTATATTAATAATACAGCTCTTGCCATAAATATTTCTGATTCAATCCTGGCATCTTTTTGGAAAATATTTTAGTGTATTTAGACTTATGTTTGGCCCACTCTTCTCTCTCTTTCTCTCTCTCTCTCTGTGTCTCTCTCTCCGTGTATGTGTGTTTATGTATCTGTGTGTGTATCTAGAAGCATGCTCACATGCCTGCAGAAAAAGCATGTATAAAGAGAGCCTTTATACACTCTGTGTTGAGTGAAGCAGGGTGTATGATCATGTGAATTTTTAAACACAGTTTTGGGCATGCACTAAACATCACATTGCTTAATTTTAAAAAATCAAGAGGTAAAGATATACAATGTAACCAAAATGTCAAAAAAACCCAAACAACTTTTATCTGGTGGTGGACTTGTGGGAGGGGGGAGGAGGTGAAAGGTGTATATTTACATAATGGGTGAGGTGCACACTACCTGAGGGTTGTACACGCTTGAAGCTCTGGCACGGCGGGGGGGGGAGGGGTGGCAGGGGCAATATATGTATCCCTAACAATACTTGTACCCCCATAATAAGAGGAAATAAAAAAAATCAAATAAAGTTGATTTTGAGGCCCCATCCTAACCCATGTTTCCATTTCAGCCACTGTGTGTTGCATGTGTATGTGCACATTCGTACATGTATGTGTGTGTGTTTGTGTGTGTGTGTGTGTTTGAGGACCATTCACCCCTTTAGAATCTTACAAATATCTGGGAGTTGGATATGGTTCTTGGAAATTTCATACTTTGTTCATCATTGATGCTACTGACACACTCATTTTCTGAATCTACGTGGTACCTTGAAGACCGGCTGCATTTATTCCAAATTTGGCATGAGACTTTGCCAAGTTTGGAAACTGTCATGCCTAGGGTCCAGTTTTCCAGGTGTTGTCAGTATGATATCCTCACCCCTATTACCAGGTCATGGAATCTTTTCAAGACACTAAGAGAAAACAGGGCATTGGTCCTCTTGTACTTGTGGAACTTTTGGAAAATATTTGAGTGTATTTAGACTTATGTTTGGCCCACCCTTCTCTCTCTTTCTCTCTGTCTCTCTGTGTCTCTCTCTCCGTGTATGTGTGTAATAAATGTAATATTTTTTTTAAAAGAAAAGCAACTATCAGGTATTTTTTAGCCATCCAGTTTAGGAAATTGGTCATTTAGTATAGTATTCCCATTTTAGGTTAAAATATATACTTTTATGCCTTGAGTACACTAAGGATCCTTTTTCCTCTTTCTGATGATAGTCATTAGCAGATCAGTCATTATATTATATTGCTTTCTATTATATTTCGGTCTTAATATGTACATACTGGTCATACTATGTATATATAGTATATCATATATCATATATCAATTACTGGTTCAGTGAATATACTATATACTGAAGGATCATACCCTAAACTTGTAGGGTTAATTCCCAAATGGAACCTTCACTGAACCTCTGCTAGGCATTCAATAAGGCTGGCTGATTCCAGATGATGTGATATGTGGTAAAACTTGTAGAACCCAGGTAAGAGGGCTGATGATATAATTGACCTGCAACAAAGTGGCTGGGCATTACTATATATACCAAGAGTTCAGTATAAGTCTCTGCCACTAGCAAATTGGGGATTCAACACAGAGATAGTTATATCAGCCTTGATGAGGAGAAGCTTATGTCTACTTTCATCCCTGCTACCTTAGCCACTTTATTCATGGTACCATCACAAAAAGCACTGAGGTAGCTTAGGTGAGCAGCTGGCAATGAATTATCCAGTTCACTTGTATGTTGAGGACCTGCTCAACATTAATATGTCACAAACTCTTTCATACTTCAGCCATTCCATAGGCCATTCATGTAGCTCTACCCTAGGCTTCCTTGTCTCTAATATTTCAATTTTGTTATTTTCTAGGCCACTGACCAGCCAGCCAAGACATTTGTCATTTCCCAGATATCTGTGGATATCCATAACTCCATCCATTTCTTCTACGCTGTAGCAGCTACCTCTTGCTATGAAATAAATCACCCTAAAACTCAGTTGCTTAAAACAATAAACTTGTATTTTTGTTCATAACCAACAAATAGGTCATCTGGATGGTTCCGTTTTTCTGGATTAGGCTTGGTTGCTCTCAACTGGGTATATTCATGTATCTACAGTGAACTGCTGGGTCAGCTGGTAGATGGATGGTCTATGAGGAGCATACTCAGGTGTCTGGTAGTTTGTTGCCTATTGGCTAAGGCAATTGGAGATACAAGGCTCATTCAGTAGAGTATCTCAGACTTCCTCACATGGTAATGTCAGTATTCTGAAAGAAAGGAGTGAAGCCTCTTCAGCACTAGGCCTACAGTTGATACTCAAGCCACATTCTATGAGCCAAGCAAGTCACAAAGCCAGCCCATTGTCAAAAGATGGGGAAATAGACCCTTATCTCTTAATGGGAGGAGTTGATGTTGAAGTAGAAAGGACCCAGGATGGCTCCTCTTGCAGATCTAAAATGGAGTCAGTCTTGCTCCAACTAATAGTAAAAGGTCCCGACCACGTAGGAAAGTTCCCAGAAGAGGGAGGAGGAAGTCGAGGGGGCCTGTTCTCAAAAAGAATAAAGAGGTCCTGTTCCAGGAAAGTCCCCCGCCCCTTAGTCCACCTTTCCATTGTTCGCTTAAGTAACGGCTAACCGCAACGTTCTGCTTCTGTGATTGCTTGCTTGCATAGCTGCCAGCCTCCAGGGTATAAAAAACTGCAAAGGCTTTGTTCAGGGATGCTTCTTCCTCCTTGCATGGAGTGGGGACAGCCCCTGCGCAGGTATCAACAAACTGATTTGGCTGATTGAATTCTGGTGTCCGAGTTCCCTTGATCCGCTGGTTTACAACAATGTGAGGAGGGAGCTCTGTGGCTAGCACGTGCTCTGGTGCAGGCTTTGGAAATTGGAAGAAAAGGCAAGCGGCAGCAGGCAGGTGAGACATGCTCTTCATTGTAAAGGGGATACAGCAGCAGCAAAAAGCATAGCCAAGAACACGGCGAGTGGTTATATATGGCTCTGAACAATAGTGGCAACATGTCATGGGAAAGCGTAATCACATGGGTTCACATAGGAGATAACACTTTGGTTACGTAAGTATGCTGACTCATGCCTCCCCAGAAGGCTGGCTAGCTAAGGGGCTGGGCTGGAAGAAACACTGTGGCAGTTATCTTAGTTTGCCCTAAGAAACCTATTGCCTATACAAATGCACTTTCCCTTATAGGTGAAAAGTCAGAAATAACAGGGTAAAGATTTGCAGTCATTTTTACTATGAGTTAACCATACACTTTAAGTTGATATCCAGGTGTACTACTTAAAACTTTACCCACTGGGAGGAGTCCTCCTTACTTCTGTCCTTAGGGACATCCATGTATGTGGCTGGTAGATGCAGTAGCGGATACTTTTGGTTTACAACAACTTATTGAGTATTCACCCTACAAAACTGTGAACCAAGCCCTGGAATATTTCCCTCCTTTTCTGACATCTGGTCATGGGGAACCCCATATGAGGGAGAGGCATCAGTGGAACAAAGGTAGGTGACATGGAGTCTGGGCCATCTCTTTCAACAACTTATTTGGAACCTTGGGAACAGTCTATTGTATAATGCATTGCTGTTGACTTAGTGGGTCTGATAATAACCAGCTCATTATGGTCAGATCTAGCGAAATAGTCACTTGATGCCCCATAGTCTTGTGCTCAATTTCTACTGTGGTCTAGTAGCACATCCAAGTCTGCTTTTCCAACATCAAGTAGTACTCTGCTATAGAGGGCATGGCTTTGCTCCATAACTCCTGGGATCTGGGCTATGACTTTCTAATCGGGGTTAACCAGAAAGTCCACATAGCATCACAATCCACTACAGACACCTCTAAAACCATAAAATCTATTAGGTCATATGGCTTGAGCAACAGGGAAGTTTTCACCTGGATCTCTTTTAGAGCCTAAACTTAGGCCCAATATTATTTGCTGCCTTGATAACTGAAACCAGAAGAGCTTCAAAAAGCCTAATTGCAAAACCTCTGCAGATAATGTCTCCTAGACAAACCACTTTCCTTCTTAAGAGCACCAAGCACAATTCTTGCTTATTCCTGAGTAGCCAGTTTCAGCTATCTGCCAAATTATTCAATCAAGCCAATCTCAATCTCTCATAGAATCAGGAGCCACCCCACCCACTTGGTATTATAAAACCTGCCTCCCACAGCTTCTTTTTGTTCACTCTGTTCCTGAATGAAACCCCAACATGGCCCTGAGTCATGTGTGTTGTCCTCATCCTCTGGCCTGTGAGTATATGTGACTAATAAATTGCTGTTGATCGCATCTGTCTAGTGTCAGGTGTTGTGTGTTTGGTCATTTCCATAACCCTAGAGCCTTACTCACCAAATGGATGAATAGGAGACAATAAAAACACACTCTTTTACTGCTCAGAAGCCTAATCAAAACTGTGCCCTTTGAAACTCTAGATAAATGAATACGAACATTTATTTCCAATTGTGGTGTATTACAGCCTTTAGCATTCAATGTGGACCAGCTGTTGGTGTATTGCTTTCTTATTGGAAGGGGAACCAATATAAGGTTTCTGCTAGATGTTTAGTATTTCAACGCAGTTATTATTCAGGTACAGGAGAAATAACCACAAGGTATGTCTATGGAACCTTTGGAGATTTGAAATCTCTTTTATATGATATATTCTATATTTAGGTTTTTAAAGCAATTTGCCTCATATATTTTTCTGTCAATTTCTATGCAACTTTTATTTTAGGTTTATCAGCCATTAACAAAATATAGCTGGATATGACAATTCCAATTTGAGAGCATCTGTCAATTAATAATGAGTTTATCCCATTTACATTTCCCATGATTACTGTTATATTTAGACCTATTTCTGTATTTTATTTTGTGTTTTGTGATTTGCCAATTTCTAAGGTTTTTTTCTTTTCTTTTCTTGACCTTTGTTAGGTTAACTGAATTTTCTTTGTTTCATTTTTTCTATTTTACTCTACTACTTTTTAACTGAGCTCTGTAGAACCTCAATTTTCTGCTCATAGATTATATCTTGTGCAGATTCCATTGCTTTTCAGGTCACTGCCAGGGATTAAGAAACAGTCTCATTTTAGGTATTAAAAAGGCCAGGCCTTTTAATCTCTTTCTCTTCCTATAGTTGGCCTGAGTCATGATTGGAAGCCAGAGGTGAGAAGTGGTGATAGAGGGAAGGGTGTATGTTGATGACTTCATTGCTATTTCTTTACCTTCCTATTTATTCCTTCCTTCTCCACTTATTTGGCTGCCTTTAGCTCATGTAGGATGGCTGGGGTTTGGAAGAGCATTTAGGAGCAGAACATACATCTTACTGGACTGGTCCATTATAATTTGGCACCTAAGGCCCTCAGGTGTGGCATGTACCCAAATTCGAACATTTTTTTCCCATGGATATTCCCCTTTGCAAATTCTTAATAAAGCCCATCACCTTTAGGGATATTCCTCTACCCACAGCCATGTCTAGTCCTATGCCCCTTTAGTTGACTAATTATCACTTTCCTCATATTTTCTGTTTCTGACAGTGATACTCTATCCTACTTTTTAGGGGAGGGCCAGTCCTCCTGGCAGGAATTTCTCTTGGTATAAAAAAATGGCTCTGTAAAAGTACAGACAATAATTTTCTGATACTGATCTCCTTTAATAAGGAGATGGCATGAATAAAAATGTGGTATGTTGGACCTATACTCAAAACTCTATTGTAGTGATTTTGTGTGTGTGCGTGTGTGTGTCTGTGTGTGGTGTGTAGGAGCATGCATCAAAGTTGGGGAGGCACTTCAAGCTACACATGCCTCTTGGAGTACCTGATATGCCTACCTTGTTACAAATCACTACTGTGGCGAGCCACAGACATTGATGGGAGGTGTTATATTCTTGGTTGCTTGGATAAAGAGAGAAAAAAAAAATTCAGTGTATATGTGGGTATACTAAGGCCTCTCCTATTCCACCTCTCAGAAGTGAAGAAATCAAAAGCTCTCATTTCTACCTTGTGTGTTCTTTCTTTTTTGATGTTTTCTTTTCCATTCTCTCCTATCCCCTTTCTTTCTCTCACATGCAGCTTGAATAGTAACACAGTATTAGGACCACATGGCCATCCTTGACCTGTTTGCTCTCAGATTCATTTTTTGTCATTCCTTGGCTTTTCTCTGATCACAGAAGGTCTGATTCCTCTAGGCTGTGTTTCTCAGGCTTCTGTGTCAGCTGGCTTCCTGGGGAATTATCTAATTGTAGGAACTGATAAGACATTGGTGAAAGAAGAGAATGGAGAAGCTAGAATATTCCTCTTATTTTCCCTAGTGGTATCTCTGAAAGAAACTATGCATGACTCCAGCTCCCACTGAACATGCCTGTTAAGGTTCTAGTTTCTGCCAGGTGATTCTGGCCAATGGGATAAAGCTCCATTATTTCTCTTCGTACCTCCCGCCTAGGAGTAGTAGCTGCTTCTTATTATTGCTAATCTCACTGATCTGTCAACTGTATGTTTTTATTGTCACTTCTCTATTTCAAGTTGCCATCATCTCCCAATGCATCTCTTTGTCTCTATTTATGTCACTCATTTAAGATGCAGTCACATATTTTTTTTTTCATTTCTAGGATTTGCTATGATGTTTCTTTGGCCATTTATGTTCTATTTTGCTTTGCCAATGAAGTTATTCCCTTTTTGTCAGACTATCCCCAACTTTGCTTCCTTTGGGTCTGAGTTCAGATATTTATTTTTATATTTCTGAGAAATTTTCTCTGTCTTCTTTTTTGTCTTAGTCTGAATTAAATACTTTAGATTCTGTGTTCCATTGTGCTATGTACTCCCTCTATCACTTATTACATGACATTATAATTACTCCTATTTTATGTTTTCATGTACCATTTGTCTGTAGTATAAAGGCTAGAATTATATATATTTTTCCACATTGTTATATCTTTTTAATTTTTTTTTTATTTCAGCATGTTTTTTTTTATTTCAGCAAATTATAGGGGTACAAATTTTTGGGTTTCAAATAA
>VBSM01000568.1:4893998-4911427 GCA_008086735.1 Cheirogaleus medius
AACAATGCTATTGCTGGGTTGAATGATATTTCTATTTCTAGCTGCTTGAGGTATGTCCAAATTTTTTTCCACAAAGGTTGCACTAATTTGCAGTCCTACCAGCAGTGTAAGAGAGTTCCTGTCTCTCCACATCCCCACCAACATTTGTTGTTTTGGAATTTCTTGATATAGGCCATTCTCCCTGGGGTTTGGACATTAGTCTATCTTGTTTTGAAAAGTTTCTGTTCATGTCCTTTGCCAACTTTTTAATGGGGTTGTTTGATTTTTTCTTGGTGATTTTCCTGAGTTCTGCATAGATTCTAGTTGTTAGCACTTTGTTGAATGAACAGCATGTAAATATTTTCTCCCATTCTGTAGTTTGTCTATTTGTTTCAGTGATAGTTTCCTTGGCTGTGCACAAGCTTTTTAATTTGATTAGTTTCCATTAATTTATTTTTGTTGATGTTGTGATTGCTTTTGTGGTCCTCTTTATAAATTCTTTGCCTAGGTGGATGTCTATAATAGTTTTTCTAACATTCTCTTCTAGCATTCTTATGGCTTCATGCCTTATGTTTAAGTCTGTTGTCCATTGTGAATTTATTTTTGTGAGAAGTGAGAGTTGTGGATTCTATTTCACTCTTCTACATGTGGTTATCCAATTTTCCAGCATCATTTATTGAATAAGGATTTTTTTCCCTTGTGTATGTTTTTGTCTGCTTGGTCAAAAATCATATGGCTACATGAAGAAGATTTTATGGCTGGGTTCTCAGTCCTGTTCCATTGGTCTATGTCTCGATTCTTGTGCCAAGGCCACACTGTTTTGGTTCCTATACCCTTGTATTAGGTCATTAAGTATGAAATGTGTGATTTCTTAAGTCCTATGTTTGGCAGTTGACATTTCTGACATTTCACTTTGACACTTCTTGGTTTTTTCCCCCCTATTGTGAAGGTACATCCTCAATCTTTTAAATACATATTTTGGCTTGTGATTATCTATGAAATTTTTTAGGGCAATTTTTGTGAAACCATTGTTATGTCAAAAATTTATGTTATTTTTGAATATGAGTTAAATCATGGAATCAATGCAGCAAAGATAGCTCAAAATATCACTGAAGTGTTTGGGAAGGATATGGCTAATGAAGACACAGTACGTCAATGAATTGAGAAGTTCCATTATGGTTATTTTAATTTTGAAAATAAGCCATGTGGGTGACCTGAGACAATGGTGGCTGATGATTAGTTGAAAGCTGTAGTGGAAGCAAATCCATTTCAACCTACGTGTGAATTAGCAGCGAGGTTTAACATTACTATTCCAACAATATTGGACCATTTGAAACAAATTGGAAAGGTAAAGAAGCTGGATAGATGGGTACCACATGAATTAAATGAGTGTCAGAAGAGAAATAATCTTGAGTTTGCTTTTCTTTGCTGTTGTACATAAAGGTCAACCATTTCTACACATTCTTCTTAAGCATGATGAAAAATAGATTCTTTGTGACAATTGCAAGCAGTCAGCACAATGGCTGGATAAAGATGAAGTGCCAAAACACGGTCCAAAACCAAATATTCATAAAAAAAATAAAAGCTAATGGTGTCTGTTTGGTGGTCCAGTGCTGGTATTTTGCAGTACAGCTTAATGAAACCTGGTCAGTGGATTACAGCGAATGTCTACTGTAGCCAATTGGATGAAATGATGAGGATGCTTGTGATTAAACAGCTGAGATTCATCAAACAGACAGTCTAATCTTCTTGCAAGACCACATGCCACAAAAAAACAATGATGCTCAAACCACAGAGGCTGGACTTGGAAACTCTCTGTCATCACCATATTTATCAGACCTTGCTCCAGCTCACTACCACTTCCTCCAGGCTTTGGAATACTTCTTGCAAGGAAAAATATTCCATTATCAGCAAGTTGTAGAAAATGCCTTTTGCAATTTCATTGCCACTTGCTCTCCAGGCTGCTTCACTGCTGGAATAAACAAGCTATCCTTAAGATGCCAAAACTGTGTTGATAGTTTAGGTGCACACTTGGATTAATTGTAGTGCTTTTGTTTGAGATATGATAAACTATATTTTTGATTTGAAATTGGACATTTCATATTAAATGACCTAGTAGTATAGCATGAAGTCTGGTAAATTTATGCCTCCCAATTTGTTCTTCTTGCTTAAGGTTGTTTGGTTATACAGGGTCTTCTATGGCTCCATACGAAGCACAGAATTATGTTTTTCTAGATCTGTGAAGGATAATCTTGGTATTTTAATAGGATTGCAATTAATCTGTAGATCACCTTAGGTAGTATAGATATTTTAACAATGTTGATTCTGCTGATCCAGGAGTATGGTGTGGTTTTCCATCTGTTTTCATCCTCTGCTATTTCCTTCTTCAGTCTTTCATAGTTCTCCCTGTGGAGGTCCTTCCCCTTCTTAGTTAAATATATTCCTTGGCATTTTATTTTTTGTTGTTGTTGTTGTTGTTGTTGCTATTGTGAAAGGCATTGAATCTTTGATTTGGTTCTCAACATCACTGTTGTCGGCCTGTATGAATGCTACTGATTTGTGTACATTGATTTTGTAACCTGAGACTTTGCTTGACCTATACATCAATTCTAGTAGCCTCTTGGCAGAATTGTTGTGGTTTTCTAGATATAAGATCATATCTTCAGCAAAGAGCAAGAGCTGACCTCTTCTGCCATCAATTGGATGCCCTTGATTTCCATCTCTTGTCTGATTGCTCTGCCTAGGACTTCCAGCACTATGTTGAATAGAAGTGGTGATAGACGACAATCTTTCTAGTACCAGTTCTGGTGGGAATGCTTTCAATTTTTCCCCATTCAGTATGATGTTGGCTGTGGGTTTGTCATATATGGCTTTTATCGTTTTGAGGTAATTCCTGTCTATGCATATTTTGTTAAGCATTCTTATTATAAACAGGTGCTGAATTTTGTTGAATGCTTTCTTTTGCACCTATTGAGAGGATAATATGGTCTTTACTTTTACTTCTTTTCATGTGGTGTATTAAATTTAGAGATTTGCGTATGTTGAACCATCCCTGAATCTCTGGGATGAAGCCCACTTGGTCATGATGGATTATTTTTTTGGAGATCAGCTGAATTTGATTTGCTAGGATATTATTGACAATTTTTGCATTATATTTATAAGGGATATTGGCCTGTAGTATTCTTTTTTTCTTAAGTCTCATTCCTGGCTTTGGTCTCAGGGTGACTTTGGCTTCATATTAAGTAGTGAGGAGGATTCTTTCCTTTTTGATGTTGTGGAATAATTTCTGCAGGATAGACTTTGGTTCTTCTTTGGGGGTCTGGGAGAATTTGGGTGTGAAACCCTCTGCTCTGGGACTTTATTTTTAGGGAGGTTTTTTTTTTTAATTTCAAGAAAATATGAGAGTACAAACAGTTTGGTTGCATTTTATATGTTTGCCTCTCCCTAGCATGGGTTAGAGGTATGTCCTTCCCCTCCACAATGCTCACCACATCCCTAAGATGTGGGTCTACCCCCCAACCCCTGAATCCCTGATGAACACCACCACCATTTGAACACCATAGTGTTACTCAGTCAGTACCAATTTGATGGCGAATACATGTGGAGCCCATTTTTCTGATCTTGTTCACCTCACTTTGGATAACAGGCTTAAGCTTAATCCAGGATAATATAAGTGGTTCTAGCACACTGTCATATCTTAGAATTGAGTAATATTCCATTGTAAACATATACAAAATTTTAATTATCCACTCATGAATTGACGGGCACTTGAGTTGTTTCCACGTCCTGGCAATAGTGAATTGTGCTGCCATAAACATTCGGGTGCAGATGTCTTAACCCCAGAGAGATTGGCCTGTATCGAAAAATCCCCAAACAACAAATGCTGGTGAGGATGTGGAGAGACTCGATCACTCCTATACTGCTGGTGGGACTGCAAATTAGTGCAACCTTTGTGGAAAAGAACTTGGAGATACCTCAAAGAGCTAACAATAGAAATACCATTTGATCCAGCAATAGCATTATTTGGCATCTACCCAAAAGAACATAAGACATTCTAATATTTTTAGGAAGGTTTTTTATTACCGCTTCAATGTTGGTACTTGATATCGGTTTGTTCAGGGATTCTATATCTTCCTGATTGAGCCTAGGGGGGCTGTGTGTTTTTAAGAATTTTTCCATTTCCTCCACATTTCATGTTCATAGAGATTTTTGTAGTATTCAGATACTATATTTTGTATTTCTGTGGTATCAGTTATAATTTACCCTTTTTCATTCCTTATTGAGTTTATTAGAGTCCTTTGTTTTCTACCTATGGTTAACCTAATGAGACGTTTGTCCATTTTACTTATCTTATCAAAGAATCTATATATTTTAAATTTCTCTTCCATATAGCTGTTTTGTTATAAATTTCATTTAGTTCTGCTCCAATCTTGGTTATTTTTTTTTCTTCTGCTGGGTTTGGGGTTGGATTGCTCATCATTTTCCAGTTCTTTGAGATGATTTATTAGATTGTTGATTTGTGATCTTTCTGTCTTTGGATGTAGGTATTTATGTCTATTAATTTTCTTCTCAGTACTGCTTTAGCTCTATTCCACAGATTTTGAAACATTGGGTTCCCATTATCATTTAGTTAAAAGAATCTTTTGATTTCTATCTTAATTTCCTTCTTGAGCTGACTATCATTCACCAGTAGGGTATTCAGTTTCTACGACTTTGTATAGAGATGAACATTTCTGTTGGAGTTGATTTCTAATTTTATTCCACTGTGATCTGAGAAGATGCATGGTATCATATCTATTTTTTTTATTTATTTGTCAGGACATTTTTGGTGGCATAAGATATGATTATTTTTCAAGAATTTCCCATGAGCTGATGAGAAGAACATATATTCAGTCATATTGGAGTACAATGTTCTGTTAATGTATGTTTGGCCCATTTGTTCTAGAGTTATGTTTAAATCCATTGGTTCTTTGTTCATTTTCTGTTTGGAGGATCTGTGAACTTCTGTCAGCAGGGTGTTAAGGTCCCTGGCTATGATGGTACTGTTATCCATCTTTTAAATTTTTTTTATTTATTTTTTAGATCAAGTAGGATTTGCTTTATGAATCTGGGCACTCCTGTGTTAGGCACATAAATATTTAAGATTATTATGTCTTTTTGTTCAATTTTTCCCTTTACCATTATATAATGACCATCGTTGTCTTCCTCACATTTATTGTGTTGTAGACTAACTTATCTGCTATGAGAACGCTATGCCAGGTTGATTTTGGTTTAGCATGGAATATAGTTTTCCATGCCTTAACCTTTAGTCTTGATGAGTCCTTGTGGATTAGATGTTTCCTGTAGAGGGAAGATACTTGGCTTTTGTATATTTATCCATTCGCCCGGCCTATGCTTCTTCAGTGGGCAGTTCACTCCATTCACATTTATTGAAAGGATTGATAAGTGGGGTGGATATCTGTTCATCCTGTTGAGTTGAACACTGTTGCTTTGTTTTATTTCTTGAGCCATTGTGGTATCTGGCCTTCAACCTTTAGCTTTTGGGTGATTTTACACTGGTGATTGTTTATTGTTCTGATCCATAAGTAATGCAGTTCTGAGTCCTTCCTGCATTACAGGTCTTGTCTAGATGAATTCCCTCAGTGTTTGGTTTTCTGAGAAAGACTTTAATTCCCCCTCATATAGGAAGCTTAGTTTTGAAGGATATAGAATTATATGCTGTGTATTATTCTGTTTGAGAAGCCCGAGAATGGGACCCCAATCCCTTCTGGCTTGTAAGGTCTCAGTTGAAAAATCTGCAGTTAGTCTGATGGGTTTTCCTTTGTAGGTTACCTGGTGCTTTTGCCTTACACTTTGTAGTAGTGCCTGTTTCATTTTAATTTTGGTCAGTATGATGACTGTGTATCATGGTGTTTGCTTCTTTGTGATAGATCTTCCAGGAGTCCTTTGAGCTTTTTGTACCTGGATATCTGATTTTTAGCAAGGCCAGGGACATTTTCTTTAATTATTCCCTCAAATAAATGATCCAACCCTTGTGTATTTTCTTCTTCACCCTAATGGATGGCTATGATTCTTATGTTAGAGCTCTT
Source organism: Cheirogaleus medius (assembly GCA_008086735.1). Lineage (NCBI taxonomy): Eukaryota > Metazoa > Chordata > Mammalia > Primates > Cheirogaleidae > Cheirogaleus > Cheirogaleus medius. The sequence goes on from VBSM01000568.1 coordinate 4,900,067, forward strand.
TACATAACTTGATATTTCTTGTAGGCTTTGCTCGTTTCTCTCATTTCTCTGCTCTACATTTGTTTCTGACTTGTTTAATTCAAAGTCATTGTTCTTAAGCTCTGAGATTCTTTCTTCTCCCTTTTCTGTCCTGTTCGTGAGGCTTTTCACTGTGTTTTGCAATTGCTTACATGAATTTTTTCATTTGTAGAAGTTCTATTTGATTTTTCCTTAATAATTCAATTTCTTTAGTGAATTTTTCATTCATTTTCTGCATTGTTTTTGTGTTTACTTTGCATTGGTTTTCTATTTTATCTTGTATTTTATTAAGTTTCCTTACAATACATGTTCAAAATTCTTCATCTGTCATTTCAATATTCTGCTTTTGGTTTGTATCCATTGCTAGGGAGCTGGTGTTCCTGTTTGGGTTTGATCTTTTGCTCTGATTCTTCATACTTCCAGAGTTCTTTTGCTAGTTCCTTCTCATCAGCAGCACAGATGTTGCTTCTTACTTTTGGATTTTCTTTTGTTTAGATAATGACACGTCCAGTATAATTTGTGACTCAGCAGATGGGTTCTTGTTGGTGAGAATCAACCACACCCTCTATGATTTAGTCAGTAAATGCTGTTTATGGATGTGAAAATTGTCCTCCCTGTCAGTAGGTGATGTTTTCTGGAGGAAGCAAGCTTCACTGTTGTTTTTGGACCCTGTTACCAGCTCTAGCTCCTCTGGAGAAACCCTCTAATGCCCCTGGTAGTGGTTGGGTCCTTGGAACTTTCATGTGGGTCCGTTATTCACCACTAAAGCATATGTGGGCCAGGGGGATGAGGGTGGGTGGGGTTAGAATGGGTGAGCCTGCCCTCCAGGTCCACAAATGCTGGTAAGGAGTATATAGGGGTTAAAGGTCTATTTCCCACTTCTGGGCTAAGCTGCCCAGGAGAGGGTGAAGTGGCCACACTCAACCAGATGGTCTGCTCTCTATTCCCAGAAAACTCTGCCAGGGGAGTGCTCCCACCACGGGAATAGTAACAGCTCAAGGAACTCTTGGATCAAGCCGAAGTCCCTAGTAAGGTGAATGGTGATGGGGGCAGCTGCTCTGATTCAGCCTGAGGCACCAGAGGCCTTTGGTTGCCATGAGAACCAGTATTTATCCAAATTGATTCTCCCATGCTCAGTAAACTCTCATATGGCAGTTCTTTGTGGGAGGGGTGAAGGGGTGCACTTACAGACCCAGCTTTCTTCTGCTTCTCCACATTGTCTCAATGGGCTAGGGCTCTCACTTGCTGCCCGACCCTGAAAATGGGACCTCTTCCTCAGCCTCCATGCCCCATCATTTGTGCCATAAGCAGGTGAACATGCCAAATGCCCTTGGGTGGGAAGGTCACAAACTGTGGCTGCCCTGCTTGCTTGGAGCAGAAATGTTCCCCTTGGTGCTGAAAGGGAGCCACTCATCACAGAGAACTCCAACAGCTGCTATGGTGGGGGGAAGGGGCCACGGTCTTCCTGTACTGCTCTTGACCTGGGGGAGAGCACTGGTCCACCCCCCTCCTCTTTGCAGCTGCACCACCATGACCATGGCACCATGACCACCTTTCTCTCTGAGCCACAGTGGCGGCTACTCTGAGAAAGGCTTGGCCACACACCTCATTGCCCGAGGAAGACTTAGTCACTCAGCGCAAGGGACTTTGGGAGTTGATATGTGGTGGGTGCCACCACATGCCTACATGTGGCTTGAGCCAAAATTACTTCCTGAGATGCTAGGAGTGGAGGAGATGCAGAGGAGGTGGGTGTCCAGATGTAGGGATGCTGGCTTTCTGGTTCCTTGTGGCAATCCCCCATGGGATGGGAGCCCTGTGTCCTATGGCAGGCCTGAGGCTCCTATGTAGGGGAGGGGGAAAACCTTACACTTTCCCTGGGCTCCAGAACTCCTTCAATTTGGTTCCTTTGGATTTCTCCCTTCTATCCTTCTCTCTCTCAGCTGTTCAGTTCCTTATGGTGGTTTTCTGGACTCCACTGGTGTCAGACCCTGTGGTCTACTCCCAATCAGCTATCACATATTACTCTCTGCTCCCCTTGGTCCAATCTTCAACTCCTCTACTGAGAAGGTCTGATAAGCCTTGGTTCTAGTTGTCCATCTTAAACTCTCTCTGGATTTCTTAACTCTTTTCCATTCTTTTCTCTTTTTGTTCCTCTGACTGGATAATTTTAAATGACTTATTTGTAAGTTTGCTGATACCTTTATTTTTCTTTTTTCTTTTTGCTTGGTTAAGTCTGCTGGTAAAGACTTCTAGTGAATTTTTCAGTTCAGTTATTTTTAATATATTATTTGGGTCCAGAATTTCTGTTTGGCTCTATTTTATGGTATCTCTTTTCTTTAATAATTTCATTTTTTTTTCATGCAGCACTTTTATGATTTTATTTAGTTGTCTATCTTCTGTATTTTCTCATAATTCACTGAACTTCTTTAAGATGGTTATTTTGTTTAGAATCATAACTGGAGATTTATTTTTGTCCTTTCATTGTTTTATGTTTCCATGATTCTTTTCTTTATTTCAGAATGTTATCGGGGTACAAACACTTTGGTTACATGAATTAGTTTTGTACACTTTGAGTCAAAGTTATAAATGTGTCCATCACCCATACAGTGTTTATTGTACCAATTAGGTGCGAATTTATTCATCCCCTCCTCCTCCCCTCACTTATTTAATTTCCATTAAATTTTATTACCATATGTGCATATGAGTCTTGCTCTGTAAGTTTCAATGTAGTAGTGACTACATATGGTTTTTGTTCTTCCATTCTTGTGATACTTCACTTAAAGCAATAGTCTCCAGTTCCATCCAGGTTGCTACAAAAGTTATTAATTCACTACTTTTTATGTCTGTGTAATACTTCATGGTTTACATATACCACATTTTATTGATCCACTCATATATTGATGTACACTTGGGTTGTTTCCACATCTTTGTGATTGAGGATTGTGCTACTATAAACGTTTGAGTGCAAGTTTCTTTTTAATAAAATGTCTTTTTTTTCCTTTGAGTAAATACACAGTCGTGGGATTGCTGGCTCAAATGGTAGATTTACTTTTAGTTCTTCGAAGTATCTTCATACCATTTTCCATAGAGGTTTTACTAGTTTGCAGTCCCACCGACAGTATATAAGTGTTCCTTTCTCTCCACATATGTGCTAGCATCTGTTGTTTTTGGACTTTTTGATAAAAGTCATTTTTTCATGTTTCTTGTAGCTTTTTGTTCATGTCTGTGCATTTGAAGACACAAAAATCTCTCCCAGTCTCTATAGACTGGCTTTAAGAAGAAAAGACTTTTGCCAATTTGCCTGGCTACAGTTTGTAAGAGCCTCTCAAACCTTTTCTACTAATACATCTTCTCAGGACTTGTGTGTGGAGATTCCTAATTAAATGAGAGTTACTGGTTTCTTTCCTTCCTTCTTTTTTTCTTTTTTCCCCAGGAGCCTATAATTAATTGCTCCCTCTTGTGTCTGACTTCGGTACCACAGGCTGAGATCCTGGAGACATACTCCACTTCTCCTGCTCCTTCCCTATAAAGAAATTTTGAGTTCTGCAACTTCTCCCAATTTTGGTGAATTTTGCTGGGTGCTTCAGATCACCTGCATATTCTCCTGTGATCTTAACTGACCTCACAAAATTATCAGGTTCTGTTAACACTTTGAATTAGGTGAGACAGAATCTGGCCCCTCAGGCAGTACACTGAAAGTCTGGGGACATCGTTGGCATGCTTCATTCATCTTCCTCCCTCCTTAGGGATAAATCTCAAGTTCATCACCTTGTCTTAATTCCAGAGAACCATGCTAGCCACAGTAAGTTATGTGCCCTTTTTCCTTTGTTCTTAGCTGCCCCCCAGGTATGCAAGCTATGCTGGTTTCATTAGCAATCTGTATAAGGTGAGATAGAAACTGTCTCTTTGGGCAGTGCATTGAAAAGCTGGGGACATTGAAAGCACACTCAATTCTCTCTTTCCCCACAAATAAGTCACAGGCCAACATGACCTTTCTTGTTGCTGAGCTGTGCCAGCTTAGGAGAGGGGCTGACACAAGTAAAATAAAATTGTTTTTCTTACCCTTTTCAATGTGGCTATTCTTGGTTTTGTGCTTGTTTGGAGTACTGTAACTTCTTAGCTGGGTTGTAGACTTCTCATAAAAGTTTTTGGTCCTTGTGTCATTGTTAAATTGATGTTACTGTGGGAGAGCAAAAGCTTAGCCTTTCTATTCCTCCATCTTGCTGACATCAATCATAGTTTTAACAACTGCAAACCAACCACTTAACATTTGAAATAGAAAATTAACAATATCCTATGTAATGTTCTGCTATCCTATTTCCCTGTTTTTCCCCCTCACATATAACCAACATTCTGAATGTATCATTAACCATTCTCTTATCTTTGAAAAAATAATTTTTGAAATCACACCTTACATACATAGACACATACACATAAATAACATATTAATTAATTTATACCTTTTATAAAAGGGTATAAAGGTATAAAAGGGTATGTGTGTATGTATGCATGTGTGTGTGTGTTGCATGTAGCTTTCTAGAATTTTTTGGTCTAACATTGTATTTTTAATATTTATTCATATTGTTTAGAATAGTTACAGTTCATTCATTTTCACTGCTCTATAATTTTGTGTTTTCATGCTTATATACCAGTTTATTTATCCATTCTCCTTTCAATTGGTATGTGGGGTTTCTTTCTTTCTTTTTTCTTTTTGCTTTTACAAATAGTACTGCCTTGAACATTCTTGTATGTGACTCCTTGTTGAAACCATATGCTATCTTCCATTCCCATTGCCATTATTTTAGTCTAAGCTACTATAATTTCTTTTCTGAACTGTCTTAAAGTTTCCACAATTTCATTTCATACTTCAATCCCCATAGAAAAAAGCAATCTTTTTAAAACACAAATTTTATTAGTTACTTTCCAAAAATATTTCTATTGCTTCTTTTTAAATTTGTAATAGATTAAAAAACCTTAGCATGACTACAAGCTGGAACCAATATAGCTTATGTCCACCTTTGAATCCTCATGATTTTGGACCACTCTCCTTCTTGTCCATTGTGATTTACAGCCTTTGTTCATTTTCTCAAACATGACAAACTTTTTCCTATTTTGAGGATTTTAAACATGTTATTTCTCCCCCTAGAACATAATTTTCTTAGTTTCTTGAACATGTGGCTTCCTATTATCCTTTAAGTCTCAGTTAATATATAACTTCTTCAGAGAAACCTTCACAAGCCACTCTATGTGAGTGAATTTCTACCCATTTGTTCTTCTGTATTGCTTCACCATGGGTTGTTTTGTTTCATAGAATGTATCACTTTATCTATCTATCATATATTATATACTTAATTTCTTCTTCACTTGTGTGATGTCTGTATTCACTACTAGGCTGTAAGTTCTATTAATGTAGGCCATATATATAGCTTATTCACCACTCTATACTCAGTGTCTCACACAGTACCTGGTTTCAATGAAATGTGCAATGAACTCTGTGAAATAAAGAAATAAATGTTTAAATAGTTTATATGGTTAATATAGAATAGGAATAGAAATTATGAACATATAGTAGAGCTAGAAATATATATGTGTGTATGTGTATTTATGTGATATATGTATATTAATATATATGCATATATCTATATTTAAACCATGGCCTTGCTCTCATGAATACTTCATTTAACCAGATATACTAGTTACTATAGAGATTTGACCATATGAAATAAAATTTTGTCTCTGGACTACACTTTAGATCTTCAAATGGACAGCATATAATAGTACCAAATACATAAAGTGGGATGTATGAGACATCACTCAGTTGTGTTTGTTTGACATATTTGTGTTTAGAAGCATTAACTTTGATCTATCCCCAGTAGACTGAGGGGAATGAATTAAGATAAGTTAAAATGGAAAGTAGTGTGGATGAGTTCAAAAATGCAAATATGGAGTCAGAATTTTAAAAGACCAGGTCATTAGGCAGAGCTGCCTACACTGGAAAGCTTTTTGCCCATGATGGGCATGGTTATAAGGATGTGATTCTATCCCATTAAAGCACTGTATAATACATTTTCAAATGTCAAAATGAATTTAGTGAAATCTCTCAATTCAAATGTCACCTAAAAAGCAAGAATTACACAAAATTACTTATGGAAACCATGTGAATAGGATGATCCCCTGACTGGGCAATTGAAATGCATTTACAAAAAATTGCATAGTTTCAAATTGGAAAGGAAGCTCTTGGGGTAACATGTTCTTTTGCTGTGTTAAAGTAACCAGAAGCACAGTAAGATATTTCTGTCATTCAAAAGACCTGAAGAGCTGATGAATCACTAGAACACCTTTAGTTTCTTTTAAATATCAACCTTCACATTAATGGAAATTATTACATGCTTCTTTCCTCCTTTCTGAAATAAAGAGAATATAACAACTTTATAAGGAAACATTTTCAAAATGTTTTACAATGGCTTAGTAATGTGGAAGCTTATTTGAAAGCAGTAGGTTTTGTTGTCTATTTGTAGCCATTTTCCCAATTCCAGCTCAGGTTTTTGACCTAAGTTAATATATTTCTTCCTTAAAGTCCTTGTTACCACATGTACATTTTAAGGCAAATCTCAACTCCTTCTCTTACTTTTAATTTAAGTATACTTTGATTTAAAAACTCAAAACATACAATATTTTGGGCAATTTCTAACTCTCCATTTTCTTTCTCCCTTTCTTTTCTCTTTTAATTGCATTCTTGCTTCCTCCTCTCTCTGTCTACAGAAGATGAAGCAAATATCACTCACACTTGCTGTTAGTTCATTTAAATGGTATTGTTAAGTATGCATTCAAAGTCTACAAAACTGGTGTTCTACTTACTATATTTCTACCTTAAGGCACTGATATATCCCTAAAATCAGGTATTAAGTGAATTTATTCTAAGTAGTCTGTTCATATGTTTAATTAAGGATTTAACAATCAATATAAATTATTTCTATTGGGACTCTCAAAATGACGTCCAATGGCAGTAAAATTTCTTTAATAGCGAATTATGTGATATGTAGAATTCATAAACCTATCCTTCTCCTTGCTTTGAATTGAGAGTCTCTGCCCAAGGGAAGAGTCTGTGGATCAGGTCTGGTAGAAATAGCAGTCATTTAGTAGATACGAGCTGTTCATGAAACCTTTTTCCCTTTCTTTTGCTCTTATAAGTGTGCTTCAAATTAGCCTTTGCAATTGTGATATAGAAGCCAAATTAAAAGATTAATAATCAATCTTTTTTTAGAATTAGTGGCCAATCAGTGCTTTCCACAGTATAAGTTTCAATTTTACGTAGACTATACAATTGTGTGACACTGTGCACAGGTCTTCTTTCACATCTGTTATTTCACTTTATCATTCATGTTATGTAATGTTGATGTATTAAATGACTATTTATTGAGCAACTACTAATAGCTTGGTAGCATGCAGAGTGAGTGAAATGTAGCAATAGACAGAGTAAACACTGATTTTGTTTTTTTATAAGCTTATTAACTAGTCAGTATAATTACTATAAAATGTTAAATATGAGACTACTGAAACTTCTGACTTTCTCTCCTATCATTATTATTAGTAGCTTTGTCAATATGTTCATTTTTATAGATGATCACACAATGGGATAATCACATTTAAAAATGTATGTTGGGGCTGAGAAACCAATACTCCAAAATATGGCCTTTTGTCCAAGCTGAACTGAAAAATAAGCCACAAGATCTCTCTGACGTTCCCCTCTCCAACCATCTTGCCCAAAGCATAAGATGAACTTGTTCTCTGAAGTTCCTTTATCTGCCTAAATCCAGACCTACCAAACAAGAGAAACAATTACCTCTGGTCCCTTCTCTTATCTTTCATTAAGTAAACTCATATTGCAGAAAGGAAGACTAAAGTCTGTCAACAAACCTGGACAGAATTTTGTCACAAACCATGGTCCACTCTGTGGATCCAACAGACTTTGTGTTAGACCATTATATGTTCCTCAAACTCATTGACTTATCCCTAGTAATCAATGAATTCCTCAACAGAATTCCTCTTTTCCCTACTCCCATAACCTGTTTTACCAGTATCCAAGCCCCCATTCTTTCTGTAACCTCAAGATGGTAAATAAACTTCTTTACCCCATTGTGGGGTGGGTCTTCATTCTAAAGCCTCCCACATCATGTAAATCTATGATCAAATAAATTTTTATGCATTTGTGTAATTAATCTGCCTTTTGTATGTTGAATTTTTGGCAAACTTTCTGAGGGGAAAGGGAAAGCTTTCCTTTCACCCCTATACATACTAAAGAGGCCTCTCAGAATAAACATCTGAAAAGACAATTTAAAGTGTTAGCCTCTCCCATCCCCAGACAACAATCAAAACCTTAAGAATTCTGCATATGTTAAGATTTTTTATTTTAATCATTTTGACCTCAGACTACTTTAGGAACACTTTTTTGAATTTCAAATATCATCTTTCGTTCTTGAATTGATGTTATAGTAGAAGTGAAGATATAGAAGAAGATTTAGAATTAGACAATCTGAATTTAAGTCACAAATCTGTAAAACTTTCTGTATTAACATTAGAAAATATCTTGTTTTTGCTTTTAAAATCCTCAAAATGAGGGATGTCTTACTGTGTTTTGTGTAGCTATAACAGAATACTTAAGACCACATAATTTATGAACAACAGGAGTTTAGTTGGTGATAGTTCTGGAGGCAGGTAAGTCTAAAAGCATGGCACTAGCATCTGGTGAGGGTCTTAGGGCTGAGGCATCTCTTGGGGGAAGGTAGAAGGGCAAGTGAGGGTGAGAGTGAGAAATAGAGAGCTTTGAACTCACTTTTATAACAACTCACCCTTGTGATAATGAACTCACTTTCACAATAATGACATCAACCCATTCATGAGGCAGACCATCACCTCTTAATTGTCCCACCTCCTAATACCATTGCAATGGCAATTAAATTAAATTTTAACATGTGTTTTGGAGGGAGAAGTCAAACCATAGCAAAGGGTTTCTTACTGGGGATAACTATTGGATTTTTGGGGCAGGAGAGTTTGTTATTGTTTAGCATCCCTGGCCCCTTACCTGCCAAATGCCAGTAGTAAGTGCCATTGTGATAACTCAAAAATGCCTCCCCCTAATAGTTTTAAACATCCTTTAGGAGGGTTCAGAATAGCTGAGAACTACCTTATCATCTCATATTTCATTCAGCTCTAAACTCCTATAGTCTAATAAAAAGGAAATCTCCAAAGAGCAACTTGGATTAGAGTAGTCATCCATGGTACTTCCTTTAACTTCCCAACCTATCTGCATCTGCTCACATCCTATTTTTCTCTCTTGCAACAGGGGTGGGATCTTCTATGTCAAGCTATACTGTAACTTTCTCATATTGCATTACCAATCATTTCGTTTTTGACCATGTGTATCCACATTCTTCTTCTCAACTGAATCCTTCCCATCAGACTTAAACAGGCTCACATCACTCTTATTTAAAACAAAACACAACTAAACTAAAATATATTCTCTCTTGACCTTTGTTTCTGCCAATTATTTTATTAAGGTTACCAATGGGTGTTTTCCACCCTCATTTCACTTGAGCCTTCATCAGCTTTTCATATGAGTACTATTCTACCTTCTTGAAATATCTCTCCTTTTTGTGGTCTGTGACAATTCACTTTATTATTTTCCTCTTACCTCTCTGGTTCCTCTTTTGTTTTCTCTTTTGCAGGCTTTTTATCATTGTTATGTCACTGAAGTTCCTCACTGGAGTTCCTACATCACTGGAGTTCCTCAAGGTTTGGCTCTAGGCCCTTTCTTCTTCTCATTCTTTCCTGATAATCTCAGATATGCCTATAAATGGCTTCATTTACTGACTATACACATATGATGTAAATATGTGCATCTCCAGTCCAAATAGCTCCTCTGATTCCTGGCATATATGGTTAATTATTTCTTTGACATCCTCACTTGTATATCCCACAGGTATCTTAATGTTTTTATGTTTAAAGTTGAACTTTTGATTTTCTTTGACAACCTGGTTCCTACTCTTAGTATTCTTCACCTGGGTTAGTTTTACTAGTCTCTACCCTTTTGTTCAAGTCTGAAATCTTAGCATCATCCTTTATACCTCCATATCTATCACATTGCCATGTCAATTTGATCACTAAGTCTTTTTTTTTCTATAAATCCTCTGCCATTACCGTAGTCTAAGATATCACCATCTCTTACCTGGAATACTCCTAAATATTCTTATATTCATTATGGCTTATTTTCAACACTTTTGTTTACACTGTAGCTGGAGTGATCTTTTAAAAACAAATCTGGTCAAACCAGTTCAATGATTTCCCATTAGTCTTAGCAAAAATGTAGAAAAAAATTAACATGGACTGAAGGGCTTTGCATGATCTAACCAGCCTATCTCTCCACTCCTATTAATAATATGATCCCCTTGCACTCTACAAGCCAGCCACACGGGGTTTCAATTTCTCTAATGTGCCATGTCTTCTCCTACCATAGGGTGTTACCGATGCTATTCCCTCAGCCTAGAATGTTTCATTTCTCTTCATGTAGTTACTGTCACTTGTCCTTAGGTATTAGCTCAGGTATTCACTTCCTTAGAGAAAACTTTCCTTCACCTTCAATTTAAATGTATTACTTTGTCATAAAAATTGCTTCATTTCCTTCTGAACACTTATCTCAGTTTATATTTGTTTATTAATGCAATTATTTGACTAATGGCTTCCTCCCTGAGACATTCCATTACATTGTAAGCTCCATAAGGCTATGGACCCACTCATCTGCAGGTCTCTATTGTAACTCCAGTGCCTAATATAGACTATGGCACATAATTCACGCTTAGTGAATATTGTGGTACAACTTAATAGATGGTTATTAATATAGAATGTTTGCTCCTTTTATTTTCCCCCTTTAGAAAATTTAAAGTAACATATCAACAGGAGTATAATTCTGTTTTGATGTATACTGAATAATAAAGACAAAAATGATATGCCTGAGGTAGTTGGCAGACACTGAAATGAAAATCTCTTGTGGCACTTTAGCTCTGTGATTTAACTACTTCCTTCTATTTTTGAAACAAAGTAGTGGACTTTCCAAAAAATTATTTATTTATTTATTTTTTATTTCAGCATATTATGGGGGTACAAATGTTAAGATTACATATATTGCCCATGCCCCACTCCCGCCTCGAGTCAGAGCTTCAAGCATGACCATCCCCCAAACCTTGCACATTTCACTCATTATGTTTGTATATACCCAACCCCTCCTCCCCTCTTCGACCTGCCCGACACCTGATAAATGTTATTCCTATATGTCCACTTAGGTGTTGA